>OY726521.1:18378797-18670551 GCA_963383655.1 Bathymodiolus septemdierum
TGGCGATCATGGAATCTCCAAAGTTAAGATTTCAATATAACCGTCAGCACTTTGCTCGTCAGCAGAATTCGTCTATAAAAAGAATCGAGATAGGATGCACAGGACATTGAATATCGCTTAAATTGAAATATGTAACCTCCATATAATATTTCCGTAGTGATTGATAATAGGAATGTAGAAAAAGACATGATATTGTATTTGGTATTATATAAATGTGTAACAGAGGAACCATTACCATTATATACTGCATTAGGAAATCATGGTAACTAAATTGTATATACCATTCGGTTATTACAAATGAATTCTGCTCAGCAATGATTTCATTTACAATAAATAAAATACTGAACCGTTAAATATTTGTACTACAATTCCATGTTATTCATGCATGTAGCAATAACATATTGTGTATTTAAAAACTTTGTAAAACGTAATAGGTTTATATAAGGGTGCGATGTCGAATATCAACATCAAGGGCTAAATCTATTTTGATCAATTTGATAATACCGTCTTCGATATATATCATCACATGCAAATTCATGCCACTCCTGGAATCCATATTGCATGTTTTTATCTGGGTTTCAACAGTACATTGTATCAAAATAATATCTAAGCAAACATTATCCTTCTCCTTTCAATTATATTACGTCACACTGATCATCAACTTGTTCGACGAAAGAATTGTCTATTCACCTGGCAAAGATTCTGTCTGCAGTAAAACAGGGACAACAGAAATATTGTGAAACTGTTTACTCGCGTAGTGGCATAAATCACATGTGGATTTTGGAAAACTCTAAAGATCTTTTGGATAACCTTCAATCAAGATCTTTCTCTCAGGTATCCTCCATCAAAACTTTTGATTTTTCAACTCTATATACCATCCTACCGCATGACAAATTAAAAATTCGCTTAAAAGAAACAATTCACAAAGCTTTCAGTCATAGAAACTATGGCTCAACATTTGTTGTGTTAGGCTACAATTCCACATATTTTTCAAACAAAATTCAAAAAGGTAAAACATGCTACTGCGAGGAAAAAGTGATCAGTATGCTGGAGTTCCTCATCGATAACATATTTGTCTCCTTTGGATGGACACTGTTTCAGCAGGTCGTCGGCATACCAATGGGTACGAATTGTGCCCCTTTTCTAGCCGATTTATTTTTATGCTCATATGAGTCGGAGTTTCTTCAAAAGCTTGTAAAAGAGAAGAAGATTCATGAGGTTAAAGCCTTTAATTTCACATACAGGTATATTTGATTACGTTTTATCTATCAATAATTCTAGATTTGCAGAATTTCTTCCATTGATATATCCTCCAGAGCTGGAAGTTAAAGAGACCACAGATACAGCTTCGTCCGCATCATTTTTGGACTTATAACTCGAATTTGACGTCAGTGGTCAACTCAGTACTAAAAATTATGATAAACGGGATGACTTCAATTTTAAATCCATAAATTTTCCAAATATGTGCAGCAATATACCAGCATCTCCTGCAAATGGTGTTTACATCTCGCAATTGATTCGCTATGCAAGGGCCAGTAGCAATTATTCTGATTTTTTGAAACGTCATCTTCATCTGAGAAACAGGCTACTGGACTAGGGTTATTAAAAATAGTCGCCTTATTCGATCTCTTAAAAAGTTTATATTCCGATACCAAGATCTTGTCGAAATGTATTCCGTCTCTTCAGGGACGATAATAAACGATGCATTTTCAAATAGTGAAAATTTATATAAAGATAAGGAAGTCAACACAAATTTCAAATATATTTGTTTATCAATGTGTGACGTAAAAGTGTCTTTGACATTTACTTCACTGAATTTGGTACTGCTTTGACAACTATTTTACCTATTTTGTTCCGGTATTGTTATAAATACTGTTATAGTGACAGCCGAAACTTTTGAGCCGTAATGAAAGCGGGAGGTTTGGCGCTTTAAAATCGGATTCAACCCACCATTTCTTTAGAAATGCATGTACCAAGTCAGGGTCATTACGGTTTTCACAGTTTTCCGGTTGTTGACTGATTTTGTCTGTATATATAATTATGAGTTTTAACTTTCCCTTTGTAAGATTGTTCGGAGTTCGGTAATTTTGTTATTACCCTTATTCATGAGGCTTACTTGTATGTCTGGTTTTACAGTACATGGACAATATACATATATACCTTGTCGGCAAATATAAACTTTATTTCTGCAAGCTTTAAAAACAGTAAGGAAGGCTATTCTTAGGAGAGTCTTTTCGCAAGAAGTGTAAATGCATTTTATTTTATCGACAATGTAGGTATATCATGTTTATCTTGCAATATCAAAAATTCTAATACAACAACTAAATTATCAGAAAATAACATAAAACAACAGTTGTTCTAATCGGTTTCAATGGCATCCTCTGTGAGATTCGCGCTTACATTATTACCGTTTTTTACCGTCGCTCTGCATGAATCAGTACCAGAAAAAACTATATCTTGTTCCATAACCTATATTACGGTTTTTTTTCCCCAGTCAATGCAATAAACCAGTGTGGGATAAAATGAAATATCATTCATGCTGATCTGCATATCGTGATGCTATGATCCTACAAATCATGATTTTTGGCATTTATTACTTTTATAATTGATGGAGTACAAAGACTACAAACAAACTAACTTTGAATTAAATATTTTAATGTGGTTAATTGAATATCGTATAATGTTAAATGAGCATTATTTCAGATATGATCGTGAGGTTCATGATCAATAAATGATGTGGATGCTTTGACTATCAAATGAATGATGATGGATAGTGCCGGCACATTTAGAAGATATCATTTACCTACATTGATCATGGCATCATGAGTTAATGTCCTACACGAATGGTGGACGTTACTTTCGGGCGGACTTTACCCGGAACCTGATAAACTATATCATAATTCATAACCAAAGAGTTCGTAACAGGGCAATGTGTCATAGTTGCCATTGTCGACACCCCTAAACATGCACGATGTCTAAACTTATTTCATCAATTTCATCAATTTCTAGTTATATTGATACAATATGGCCAATTGTCTGTTATAGGTCAGCTTATTATATTCGTGTAGTACATATTGTTTTTTCAAATTTTATGCTGTATATGGACTTGTATATTTGACTACGTTAAAAAGGTTTATAATTACCTTCATTATGTCGTCTCAAGCCAATTAATGTAAACATGTTTGGGAGCATTGAAATCAAAAGGGCTAAGCAAGAGAGCCAACATCGGCTAAGGTCACCAATGCCTTGGAAAGGAGAACCTTGGCAATAATGATAATTGCATAATTTAGGAAATGTAAATTTCAATGATAAATATATCTACTGATTCTAACATGACGTCCTTTTTTCGCTTTGTAAGCAAACGAGCAATTTATCGATTGGGTATAATCTCATTAGCACATGCGCCAGTGCATGTGATTGACTTTCCCGTGGTAAATGTGCATGTTGTTGAATTATCGTCTGCTCGAATTTGGCAGCATAAATTGTGTGCGACATTGTCCGCAAACGTAAATATAAATTATCGTCTTCAAATCAAAGTATGCTACCGTATTTGTCCTCTTAGACATATCAAAATCGAAATAAACATGGAAGCCAGAATGTGTTTTGAGTTTTAACATGGGTTGGTTGATATTAGTAAATTTTAAATAATAGTAAAAAATACTATTATTCGCCAGCCCATGCTAAAACTCAAAACACATTCTGGCTTCCATGACTTATTTCTTAATTAACTGCGCCGGCATTCTGTGGTTAAGAAGTTATTCATAACATAGCATCCACTACATCTGCAGTATGCGGTCGATTATAATTTGTTTTTATTTGTTGGCTGTTTTGATCGAGATGAAAATGTTAAAAATAAATACCAAAAGGACTGGCAATTAGATTTTGCTTCAATTGTTTCCTTATTATGTCTTGTATGTGTACTATCTAATATTTCAATAAAGTTTGAGGTCATCGGGTCCTTATTAGGACAATATTATATAAATGATCATTTATGTGTCACAAAATATATATTTATATATATTATGTATGAAGCTCTAGATTTGATTATTCTTTGTTACAATTCTACCCATCGATGCAACTGTCAGTGAATGTTGGCATTATACTCACACACTAACAAAACGTTCGCATCATTCCACTAATAGGGTAGAGTTTGGCCCATTAAACTAGTTAATAGCGCCATTTTATATGCAATGCCTGCACCAAGCCAGGAGACTTAGGGGTCATGTATATGTGCGTTAGGTGTATCAAGCCAGGAGACTTCGCGGTCATATATATATGTTAGGTGTATCAAGCCTGGAGACTTAGTGGTCATGTATATGTGTGTTAGGTGTATCAAGCCAGGAAACATAACGGTCATGTATATGTGTGTTAGGTGTATCAAGCCAGGAGACTTAGCGGTCATGTATATGTGTGTTAGGTGTATCAAGCTAGGAGATTTAGCGGTCATGTATATATGTGTTAGATGTATCAAGCTAGGAGACTTAGCGGTCATGCATATGTGTGTTAGGTGTATCAAGCCAGGAGACTTAGCGGTCATATATATGTGTGTTAGGTGTATCAAGCCAGGAGACTTAGCGGTCATATATATGTGTGCTAGGTGTATCAAGCCAGGAGACTTAGTGGTCATGTATATATGTGTTAGGTGTATCAAGCCAGGAGACTTAGCGGTCATGTATATGTGCGTTAGGTGTATCAAGCCAGGAGACTTAGCGGTCATATATATATGTTAGGTGTATCAAGCCAGGAGACTTAGTGGTCATGTATATGTGTGTTAGGTGTATCAAGCTAGGAGACTTAGCGGTCATGTATATGTGTGTTAGGTGTATCAAATCTGGAGACTTAGTGGTCATGTATATGTGTGTTAGGTGTATCAAGCCAGGAGACATAGCGGTCATGTATATGTGTGTTAGGTGTATCAAGCCAGGAGACTTAGCGGTCATGTATATGTGTGTTAGGTGTATCAAGCTAGGAGACTTAGCGGTCATGTATATATGTGTTAGGTGTATCAAGCTAGGAGACTTAGCGGTCATGTATATGTGTGTTAGGTGTATCAAGCTAGGAGACTAAGCGGTCATGTATATGTGTGTTAGGTGTATCAAGCCAGGAGACTTAGCGGTCATATATATGTGTGTTAGGTGTATCAAGCCAGGAGACTTAGCGGTCATATATATGTGTGCTAGGTGTATCAAGCCAGGAGACTTAGTGGTCATGTATATATGTGTTAGGTGTATCAAGCCAGGAGACTTAGCGGTCATGTATATGTGTGTTAGGTGTATCAAGCTAGGAGACTTAGCGGTCATGTATATGTGTGTTAGGTGTATCAAGATAGGAGACTTAGCGGTCATGTATATGTGTGTTAGGTGTATCAAGCTAGGAGACTTAGCGGTCATGTATATGTGTGTTAGGTGTATCAAGCCAGGAGACTTAGCGGTCATGTATATATGTGTTAGGTGTATCAAGCCAGAAGACTTAGCGGTGATGTATATGTGTGTTAGATGTATCATGTTGCTCTATTTATACGATTTTTCCGTTGGACTTTTGGAAATGTTTCGACGGTGTGGTATTTTTTGTTGTCTTGTTTTTCTTTTTCCTCTCTTTGTGCCAACTTCGGATGCTAGTTGCAAGGCTAGCTAAACACTTCTTTACAATGATCAAATAAACTGAAAACATTTCCAAAGAAAAAGGGAATTTTAAACAAATGTATTTTTCATAATACTTATCTAGCAAAACAAAAATGACTAAGCAGACAATTTTACTAAACAAACAAGCAAATTTCCATTTATCATTAAGCATAAAAATTACTGTTTTATTTGTTTATCGTGAAATATTGTAGCACGTTTTCTATATCAGGTGGCAGTCTTTTACCGTTTTTTTTTATATAAATATACAATAAGAAGGTAAGTATGCTATCAATTTCAAATTAGTAAAAAATAAACAGCATTGTCTTGTACAAATTTCGTGAGATATAAACTTGGTATCAACGATATCATTATGAAATAAGACTTATTTGATCTTTCAATTGATATCTTCTGTATTTCTTTCGTGAATGACTAAGCACAAAAGTTGTTATTGTCCATCACATCCAATTTATTCTTTTTATTTGTTCCATTGAAACTATTTGTTATTCTCATTTCTATCAAGCAATTTATCAATATCGTTGCAGAAGAAAAATACAGGGAAAAAGCAAAAACAGCAAACAACGAAAACAACAAACAAAAGCAAAAAACAAACAAAAACAACAACAAACAGCAAAAGCTATATTTGGTCTGCAAGAATTAAGTTCGGGAGGCATCCGTTGTGTTGAACGGTCATTGGTCGAAAAATAGAGCGAGCATTACAGATGTGTGGCACATGTTAATTTTAAAGCAACAATATAGCTAATTCGTGCAGGAAGATTTTCTGAAATATCATAAATCTTGCCCGAATCTGACGTCGTGTCAATCTTATAATGATACATGTCCATTTTTGTAGAAATGGAGATATCATAAGTCAAAGTTTGGGCAGTTGAATAAAAATTGAAGTACAGCATTATTTCTAGATAGTTAGTTGCGTTAGAATGAACATAGTTGTTTTCTTTTATCATGAATCTAACTAAGTTTTAAAAAAGGACAAAATTTATCTTTGGAGATGTAACAGTTTTATTTTTCAACTAACATTTTTGACAAAAATTATAGTGACTCGACACTTACAACATTTTAACATTCAAACTTTACTGTGAATGTGCATGGGAAAATTTCAGCTTGTGACTCCTTAGATTAAATGTTCATTTTATCTGAAAATTACAGCCAGGCAAAAGAAAAAATCGAGAAAACCGATCCATTATCCATGTGTGCTAAGATCATGGTACATTGAAAAATCCGGATATACACGAAAACACAAAAACATGAATTACTCGAGCCAAAACATAATAACCATGGATGCACTCAGGTGTTCCGGGAAGAGTGAACTGTGTCTGCCATTAATTAAGTCAGAACTATAAGCAATAAGTAAATCATTTTAATTCTTTTCCTCAAAACATAAATGCTATATTTCAACTGCAAATGTAAAAGTATGACAAAAGTTCTTAAGCAAAACTCTTGAATGCTATTGAACGACCAAATAAAAACATACAGATGGGTGTTTCTCCAATATACCTGAATCATCAGAAATTTGTTTATGCATGCTTCCTAGCACAGAGTATCAATGCCCATACTTCACCACAAACAGCACTGTTACCACCTCGCAGTGCAATGGATACAATCAAATGAAGTAACTATTTTACTTCAACTGATATGCAACAATTACTAAAAGCGAAATTTAGCTTATAGGTTTAACAAATCACATCTTATTTCAACATTATTGGCTGTAAACCTTCATTGTTTGACCAAATAAGGGTAATATTGAATGAAAAGTATATATACAAGTTTCTATCAGAGGCAACCAATATCAAGGCTAGATACAATAATACAACATGGTTCCATGTATTCACACATCACTTTTCACTTATTGTTTTTGAAAATAACTTTATAGTATTTTCGATCATCTACAGGCATGTACTTTATCATGTCTTTCAAATCTTTGATTTTGTCTTTTGATATCAAGCTGGATTTATTCAGCCAGGGTATGTTTGGTACTACGTTGTTTGACTTCTTTCTTGTACTATGAGCAAGAATACAACTTTTGTGAAAATGTTCATCAGAAAAAGATTCCTTGAATAATATTTCCAATGGCATTTTAACATCTAACTTGATATTTTTCACTTTAGTGAAAGGCACACCAGTAAATTTGTAAGACTGACTAGTTGTCTGAAAATTAGAAAAGTGTTCTGGTGTTAACTGTATAACTGTCATGGATCTCCGCTTGACTTTACTTAATACCCTTGAAAAGCTGACTGGACTAAAAATCTCACTCAGGCTGAGTGATTTCTCAATTTGGCTATGAACTGAATCTACTTCTTGAATGGACGAATGTCCTGGCGCACAAAATGTGTGTTCAATAATTTGTAACGCAGATGGAGTGTGTTGCAAAAAATGTTGCAAAGCAGAAGACATAATTGAATTGCGATTCTGCGGAATTCACGAGTCGGACCATAATGTAATGACCTCTAGATCAGGAACATCTTGAAGCACTCTTTCAAGTACTTTCAACAAAGCACTAGCGATCTCGCTAGCACATCTGCCTGTTTGATGCTCTACCCAGATGACAGTATAAACACGTTTATTAAGTGACATGTGAGCTGTTAGGTTGTACACATTTAATTTTCTCTTGTAGAAAAAAATAGAAATGTTTTCCCGAGGGCATGTGCTGACGTTTTCCATGTCAAAACATAAAACTGCCTTTTCTGAGGTTCTATCATTATCCCGTTCCATTTTTGTCCTAACCTTGCTTTGTATATGTGCATCATCTTTCTTATTGAGTTGATCACTAACATTTTGCACTTTTTGACTAACATTGTATTCTTCGCAAAGATCGCATCTATCCTTCTTTGGAATATGAAAGCCTAAATTGAACTCGTTGTTAAAGATATTTCGATATGTGTGGAGTTTTTCAGGTATGATTCCCTTTGAATTACAATGAAAACCAACATAACGTTCATATATTTTGGACACCGAAAGACATGAATCAAGGTATTCTCTCTTGTAATGCGTTTGTAGGTGTATTAACGGTTGTACTGAGCGATAACAGCTACAGGTATGAGTACCCTAGAGAAAGACATTATCTGGTGGTATTACAAATCAAACATCCAATCTTAGTTTTGCCATATATCTAAAACCACTAGGACAGTTTTTTGGGGGAGGGGTGTTTATTTGTTTGTTGTTGTTTTTTTTTTGGGGGGGGAGGGGTTTTGTGTGTGTGTTTGTTTGTTTGTTTGTCTGTTTTTTTTTTGCTTTTTTTATTGTTTTTTGTTTGTTTGCTTGATTGATTTGTTTTGTGTTCCTTGTTTTTTTTGGTTCTAAAACATGCCCTTCATACTTGATGCTATGAGGTCTATGATATCTGTGAAATAACAAGCCTCATTGCATAGACTAGGTATATGTGTATCTACATGTATGTCAATATCATGTCGGCCAAAGGGTCACACAATTTTGACAATTAATGTTGGTAATCCATCTCATTATTTCGGACAACGCATAGCAATTGATAAACATGAGGTGGATTACTATTTTATTATGTAGGTTACTTATTATATATCTGGGCAAAGCTTATGATTATCTAAGTGTCATATGTACTGTCGAAGGTTACTCTGTGGTTTTCTAGATTAACAACACGTCCAGACTTCTTTACTATCTGAAAAAAGAATTATTACATGGTAATAAAAGATGGTGTGGGAATATTATTCAGCAATTCATTTGTACCATTATTTCTCACTTTTATGATAACTGTTTATAATTCAATACGGAACAAATTACAACCTTATGAATATGTATATTACATAAAACAGCATTACATTTACCTATCTACTAGTTTATTGATCAAGTAATGGCTACCTTAAAAAATGTTTTAAGAATAATTCATTTTCCAAACATGTGAGGTCATTATGCAAAATGTAGCATAGTCCTTTCTGTGGAAACTACATATATATGCTTATTGCATATCAGAATTTAAAGCATACATTTGTCTAGAATATTTTTAAAATCAATGTATTTCAATTGAATTCCACAAATATCCAAAACTTGTAAAGTTGGTGTACATGAGACAATGCCTGTTACTGTCTTTGGATCTAAATCATTAAATGATAAATGAAGGTTTTCTAGTTTGTGGCACACAGAAACTGCATGAAAGTCATTGTCATTCAGATTAGGGCACTGTGACAAATCAAGTATCTCTAAATTTGGTAAAAGCTGTAAGAAACATGTTATTGAAATTGGTGTTCCTGTTAGATTTAACCAGGTAAGTTGTTTGGAGTTGCTCAATTTTGTCACACAGTAGTAGTCAAATGAGTAAAGGTGACCAGTATACGTACAGTAGCTAATGTTATAAACATTGAACTTGATAGCATGTTGGATAATGTAGGGGAAATCCTCTTCTTTGATTATCAAATGTTCATAGAACTCAAATATCTTCCACAAAACAGAAGTTTTGTATGCAGATTATAGAATCTGGTACACACTCTAATAATGATCAGAAGGAGGAAAAAGAATATTCTTATCAACGGAACATCAGGTAGGTCTTCTATTGTCAATCTACTGTCATCTCTGAAAATATCAAAAGAAGGTTATATGTGTATCACTGTATTATTTGTAAAGCTGACCAATTATTTGTATAGTTTAGTCTAACTACATAAATCCTTGGTTAACTAATATAACCAAACGTGGGTATATGATAGAATAAAAAACATAAAAGATGCCGGAAATCAAATAAATCATAAGTTCTGTGGCTGGCATCATGAATTGATTGTTCCTTGCAACGTAAGCGTATCAACTATAATGTCTGATTTGCTTCCAGACGCATAAATGTAACTTTTCATCCTTACCAAATTACGACTTGCATTACTTGACGTGACACAGATATTTCACATAGTGTTGCTGGACTGGCAATGTTTACTTGCCCATATGCACTTTTGCTTTGTGTTGTGTTTCTATCTTATTTTGTCCGTAGTTGTGTTTTGTTTTCGTGTTGTGTTTTATGCGATGCTGGTTTCATCATTACACGACGGTTGTTGTTAAAAAGGCAGGACTTGCTTACTCTTCCGGAGTATCTGAAGTCACGCTCGGTTTTAGTGGAGTTCGTCGTGTTGTCTCTGTCCCTTTAAGTTTCGATGTAATTGTTTTGCAATATATGTCCTTTGATATACGAATATCGTGTTTAACGGATTGGCTATGTTGCATTTGACTTGTTAGTGTTTTGTCTGTAGTGCAATGAATACATATCCCATGAACATAGAACCATGGCTTACACACATTATAGTCTTATATCCCCATGCGATAATGACAAAAACATATTCTATGCTGCTATATCTCCATTCATGCAGAATGTTTATTTTTTCCAAGTGTTTTCCTCTGCTAAAGGTACATGTGAAGTAGCTTTATGGATTAATAAAACATTTTAATATACGAATTTACATTTATTTTCTTGATTTGCAATAGGAAAATGCAAAAACTTGACTTACCTTTCAGACATGGCTTCATCTTTCCTTCATTTGCTAACTTTTGTCACGTTACCCAAACTCGCCAAAATTCATTGGATAGTACATACATCACTATAATTCTTAACATCAAATGAACATTGGAGATATAACATTATAAAGCTTCTCAAATTGTCTTAAACCAGTATATTTTCGTTGTATGGCTTATATAGGGAGACACACCATTAACAATTAAAGTCACTGATACCCATAAGTGATATTGTCAAAGAAAATGGACATGTATCATTATAAGCTTGACACGATGACGAATGACTTTGGAGTATGTTAGGAAATAAAGTTTAAACAGTGATGGTCAACAGTTTAACGCATATCAAGAAAACGGACATCTACCTCTCCCATCAAATCATTAAACATAAAATGACCAAGACATCCGCTGCTGGAATAATAGATCCATTTGTGGAACCTGCACTAAAAAGTGGCGGCTTAATGATATACGACTTGATTTCTGAATAACAAATGATCCTTGATGATTGACTGATGGTGGGAAAAATGACTATCGGTGATTGACTGATCGTGAAAACGAACGCTGACTTTTTCATTTACAATGTTCGGGTTCGGCCCTCATGAAACTACTTACAGCATACCATCAACTCCGGCCGGTCTTCACGATCACTAATTTGCTAATATCATACCAACTACAAAGGCCGGATTGCGTGGTCAAGAAACTACTTATTTCATACCATCTACTATGCACGTCCAGTGGCCTTTGTAAAGACGATAGTATTAAATATCGGACAATCTGTTTGGTCTGGAAATGGTTCAACTGGTCAACATCTTACATCATATTATCTACTGCATCCGTTTCCATGGTCAACATACAATGTATTAATATCACACAATCCACGGCCGGCTTTCGTGGTCAGGCTAAATGTTTGCAGTTTATATTTTAAAAATATGAGCTAATATTTTGTACTTTTTTTTTATCCAATTTTTCCTTAATGATATTAAATATTAACTTTAAATACTTTAAATTCAAGATTATGCAAAAAGAGGTTAATTTACACTGCGACCTGAAAGAAATATTTCTTCTTAAGCACCTTTGTGAAATGTCTTGAAAACATTGTAGGTGTATAAAGGGTTGTACTGAGCGATAACAGCTACAGGTATGAGTACTCTAGAGAAAGACATTATCTGGTGGTATTACAAATCAAACATCCAATTTTAGTTTTGCCATATATCTAAAACCGACAGGACATTCATTGGGGGTTTGATTTTGGGTTTTTGTTGGGGGAGGGGTGTTTAGTTGTTGTTTGTTCGGGGGGGGGGGGGGGGGGGGGTGTTTGTTTGTTTGTTTGTTTATCTGTTTTTTGCTTTCTCTTTTGTTTTGTTTTTGTTTTTTTTTTATTGTTTATTATTTGTTTACTTGTTTGGTTTGTTTTTTGTTCCTTGTATTTTGGTTCTAAAACATGCCTTTCATTCTTGATGCTATGAGGTCTATGATATCTGTGAAATAACAAGCCTCATTGCATAGACTAGGTATATGTGTATCTACATGTATGCCAATATCATATCGGCCAAAGGGTCACACAATTTTGCCAATTAATGTTGGTAATCCATCTCATTATCTCGGACAACGCATAACAATTTATAAACATGAGGTGGATAACTATTTTATTATGTAGGTTACTTATTATACATCTGAGTTGATGATTATCTAAGTGTCATATGTACTGTCGACGGTTACTCTGTAGTTTTCTAGATTAACAACACGTCCAGACTTCTTCACTATCTGAAGAAGAATTATTACATTGTCATAAAAGATGGAAATTGTGGGAATTCAGCAATTCATTTGTACCATAATTTCTCACTTTTATGATAACTGTTTATAATTCTATACGGAACAAAATACAACCTTATGAATATGTATATCATATAAAGCAACATTAAATTTACCTAACTACTAGTTTATTAATCAAGTAATGGCTACCTTAAAAAATGTCTTAAGAATAATTCCTTTATCAATCATTTGAGGTCATTATGCAAAATGTAGCATAGTCCTTTCTGTGGAAACTATATATATATGCTTATTGCATATCATAATTTAAAGCATACACTTAATTGGTTGAACACTCTCCACGTGACCTTCACTATTCCGCGAAACAGACTGGGATGCTGATATAAACCGGTCCAAAAACCGGGTATAGACTGGTGTTACAGTTCTATACACGGTGTATGGACCGGTCTGTATCAGCATATATAATTACAGTTCCTATTAGGTTTCTTGATTCATTGAACAGTGTGTGTTAGATTCTGATCTTCAGTCTAATAAACACAATAGTTATTGATATTTAGGGCAACTTGTAGGTTTCCTGATTGCTAAAAAAAAATTGTGCATTTATATTGTGTTCGTCAGATTATGGTCTTCAGTGCAATAAACACAATAGTTACTGATATGGAGGGCAATATGAGGATAGATAGACTGCCCTTGGGTCATGGTAAGGGCCATGAAACTGATATTTCCCTCGACACCGACAATATCATTTCCACTAGTTCGTACCACGATCCTTGGGCAGTCTGTATATCCTGATATTGCCCTCTATTTCAGTAGATATATGTTACATATTGGTAGTTATGTGCATTCAATTTCATAATGATTCATTTGACATTCTCACAGTAGATGACAAATTAGCATGGAACTGTGCTGGATACGTCAGGATAAAACTGACAAATAGAAATATGAAGGATAAAGTCCTTTTACTTTTAAGGTAATCGCGATATGTGATTTTCTCCGGGTACTCCAGTTTCCTCCACCAATAAAACTGACCGCAACGATATAACTGAAATATCGTTGAAAGTGGCTTCAAACACCCTTCCTCTTGTAGTAATGCTATCTTAGCTTCTCGTGGTGCAGAATAACTTAGTTTTCATGACGAATTTATATAAACAATCATTATTCATTAAAATTGATATGTGAGAGAAAACATTACTTGGACAAATTTTGTAGTTTTGACAAATTGTAAGATTTATATACTAATAATATACTTAATAAATGATATAGGAAAATAATTTCTTGAGGTGAACAAATATTTATTTAAAAAAAAAAAACATTTTGTTTCAAAATTCTTCATTATTGTTTTATTGTTTAATATTAATAGTGATTGTTGTCATGGTGAGTATTTGTAAATACCATGCTAATTTACATTTAAATATTTTGAAGAATTCTTTTTTTATTTTTCGCCTTTGGTATATTTTTCGCTTAATAAACAGTTCGTTACTTGCATAGATTTTTCATTTGAAAGTTTTATTTTTATTTATGAAAAAAAGGATTAAAATGTGAATGCAAGATTTGTGAAGGAATGTAGTTAATATTTAGCTTTGATTTTCAGCTAAGAAACCGTACTACTGTTATATCTAGCACATATATATGTCCTATGGCATAACTAATTTATATTATATGATATTTGCTGTTGGTGACTTTGCGTTGGAAGACTTAGGTTCATATTACTGTAATCTTAGTCGATATTTGTGTACCAGTTTTTTCATCCTGAGGGTATAGTACCTTTTAAATATTCGAATTCAGACAGTCAATGTGTTTTATGTTTCATTTAATCAGTATATTTGTTTTTCATATCAAACATCATGGTCATTGGTGTAGCTATTTATATACATTATATCGCACTTAACGCAATATTAAAATTATTCCTTTAAGCATGTTTTGTTCATTTACCTTTTGGCCATTGCATTGTCTGTTCTTCTTCGATTCTTCTGATTACCCTTTTGGTATCTTCAAACTTTTATTATCCTTGCTATATGTTGTTTTGCTAGGTTAAACATGTGAACTTTGTTATTTTGCCCAGATCCATGGATAATTAAAGCTTTTAGAATTTGCTAGTAAAATTGAGGAATTATATCCGCTTATTTCAATGACTTAATTTTGTCAATATCAATTTTAAATACACAATAATTTTTGCCAAAATTATCAAAATTGAAAACAGGAATGCCTCTCCAAAATTCAAAATCATTGTTTGTGTTTGTACTCACTGCATATGTGGAGAATGTAGATATAGAGATCACTGTTCATCAACTTTTGCCCACCAATATGGTATTCGGTTGCGAGAGTTATTATTTGAACTTTGACATGTTCCCCAAATAGGGTGGTGATACGATGCTATGGAAGGTTAAAACTAGATTTTAAAGACGGTGTCATCTACCATTACACTCTTTTTTTTTCAAACTCCATTAACCCGTTAATTAAAATTAAATCCTTTATTGATGTCTTATTTCCTAATATGTCGCACATGAAGCGGGGCATGTTCAGGTGGCCACTTACGATGATGTTAGAGCTGAACATATCAGAAAATGGGAGCTATTAAAGATATAATTTTAACTAGATTGTAATATTCTAATTGCGGTAACAAATCTAGATTGTAACATTCCAATTGCGGTAGCAAATCTAGATTGTTATATTCCAATTGCCGTAACAAATCTAGATTGTAATATTCCAATTGCAGTAACAAATAATGTAGCAGAAAGTGGATATCTTTGTTTGACACCTCTATCTGCACTGTATGATTCGTTCTGAAATGCGACATTTATTCATGATACAACCCTTTATAGATTATCTTTAGCTTACGCATTTCTCCTTTACATACATAGTGCATTTAGTTTAATTTGTGGGAATATACTTGGATATTTGTAACACGAACGACCACCATCATAATCAAAGTTGCAAGTAAACAAAAACTAAATTTCGCTTCTAGTCATACATAGCAGTAACTATGAGACATACCCTAATCTACTCTTAAGCTATTTTTGAATTCTCACTCAAGCAAAACATTGTGTCTGTTATTTTCTTATGCAAATAAATAGCTATTACCCATAATCTTCTAATAACAAAAAAACCCAACTGATATATCTTCCTTCCCAATGAAATACATACAAGAAAAAGGAATTGCCAAACGGTTCTCATAAATTGATTGATTGATATTTTGGTATTTAAAAGTTACTTTCAGCAATATTCCAGCTATATCATTGCGACCCGTTTTAGTGGTGGAGGAAACCGGAGTAACCGGCGAGAACCACCGACCCTGAGCAAGCACCTGGTAAACTTTATCACTTGCGGCTGCGAGTCGAGTGCACCCTATTTTGTAATTTACACAGCTGGGCGCGAACCCATGCCGTATTGGTGATAGTCTTGTATGAATTGCTAGGTAATCCAACTACCTACCTCATCAATTGATAAACGAACTGTATATGTAAAAGGTATAAATGAAATGCTTTACAAAACAGCAAATGTTATCTAATAATGGGTTTCAATTTCATTCTGTCGCTTACCTTCAGATTTTCAATGATAACCATTTAAGTCACCAAAGTAAATTCAAAATATTATATGTACATATTAGCTTACAAGATCCAACGAAAATTCTATGAATGTCATTTTAGCGCACTGATGCTGCAATTGTATGTTCTAGAAAATACAGAAGAAATAATTACGTTTTATATTCGGTATTCATTTACATGTTAATTGCCTTGTTAATCAAATTATTGAAAGATGTATACATACACATGTATTTCATAAATGTCCATCGACTAATTGTCACGTTATAAAAACTTCTTTGATTATTTAACATATGAACGACTGTTTCAGGTCTAATGTGACTTATAAAACACGTTACAAACGACTGCTATATTTTGAATGATGATATCTATTCAAACCAAGTAAAATATGTGTAGGATGTTTTATTGTTGTGAAGAGAATGTTTAAACTGTGATGGACAACAAATCTTTCAATATCAGCAAAACAAACAATCTATGATCATTGAACGTAAAGCACATGACGTTGAAAATCACGGTTTTTACATTGGAAAGGCATAAACTGTGTTGAGGTTAAACCAGTTAATGGCATCCCAAACCTCTACTCTTATAAATGTCTTTCAAGATCATCTTTTATTTATGAATACATCTATAATGTCAATATCTTATGAGTTTTTCAAACATTTATAACATAAAATATGATCATTCTAATTCGAATGGTAGCCTTATACTAATCCAAGTGGTACAGTCATGGTAATATAAAGGACAACATATCCAACATGAATTACTAATGTTATTCCGGTATATTATTAAGTAAATAATAATAAGCCTAAAATCTTACAACCAACTGTTTCTTTTTTCAAGGGCAAATTGAGAACAATTAGATAATTCTACAAGGATACTTCCTTTTTTGTCGCGATACAACAATATGTTTTACAACCTAATACCTATGTTAGCAAACAATGCTAACATATCCATTGACGTCAATCTTTATATATTGATGATCAGTCATAACACTATAATATGTATTGTAATGCCCTAATATTCCTTTACGACACTTTATTGTCAACAATGTTGTGGTGATCAGGTTTACTATAGTGGTCAAATATATCTCAGTTCCAGAAGGTAGTTTGCATACATTGTGGTGACTCCAGTAACAATATATTCATTTGTAGATAGTGATGACATGCGGGGTCCCCAGTATCCATGCTAATATATTTTTAACAAATGAGGCATGCTATGATCGCTATCATTTAATCATACACATATAAGTGAAGGATTCCGGAGCGCCTGACTAAACCCCATGGCTATAGAGAGTGATGACATGTGGGGTCCCCAGTATCCATGCTGATATTTATTAACAAATGAGGCATGCTATGATCGCTATCATTTAATCATACACATATACGTGAAGGATCCCGGAGCGTCTGACTAAACCCCAGCGTTATAGATAGTGATGACATGTGGGGTCCCCACTATCCATGCTAATATATTTTTAACAAATGAGGCATGCTATGATCGCTATCATTTAATAATACACATATAAGTGAAGGATTCCGGAGCGCCCGAGTAAACCCCAGCGCTATAGATAGTGATGACATGTGGGGTCCCCAGTATCCATGCTAATATATTTTTAACAAATGAGGCATGCTATGATCGCTATCATTTAATCATACACATATAAGTGAAGGATTCCAGAGCGCCTGACTAAACCCCAGCGTTATAGATAGTCATGACATGTGGGGTTCCCAGTATCCATGCTGATATTTATTAACAAATGAGGCATGCAATGATCGTTATCATTTAATCATACACATATGAGTGAAGGATTCCGGAACGCCTGACTAAACCCCATGGTTATAGATAGTGATGACATGTGGGGTCCCCAGTGTCCATACTAATATATTTTTAACAAATGAGGCATGCTATGATCGCTATCATTTAATCATACACATATAAGTGAAGGATTCCGGAACGCCTGACTAAACCCCAGCGTTATACATAGTGATGACATGTGGGGTCCCCAGTATCCATGCTGATATTTATTAACAAACGAGGCATGCAATGATCGTTATCATTTAATCATACAGATATAAGTGAAGGATTCCGGAACGCCTGACTAAACCCCAGGGTTATAGATAGTGATGACATGCGGGGTCCCCAGTATCCATGCTGATATTTATTAACAAATGAGGCATGCTATGATCATTATCATTTAATCATACACATATAAGTGAAGGATCCCGGAGCGTCTGATTAACCCCCAGATTACAGGGGGTTCTTGTTGCTCGGTGTTTAGCTTTATGTGAAGTATTTCATTAGTCCTTCTTCATTTGGTTAATCTATTGTTTGTTCTTCAATTTACGGCTTCTTATTACCACTTGAATATCTTTAAGCCTTCAGTTATCATGCATTCATTTGTAGCGCCTTATAGTCTACAATACAGTAGACATGTGTAAGACACCAGAGACAGGCATCCTTTGAAGTTATGCATGCTGTTTTAAGGCAGTTAAGACATGTATGTTGTCATCAGCTATCGTGCAGCCTTTGTCATCAATAATAATACAATATCCATACTCGTGAGACAGTCGATGGTATCCAATAATCATGAAAACAGTTATAAAACCATGAAAGTACCCGAAGGTGGTTCTGTAAGAAAGGCGTCATGCGCACTACATGCAATATATATGTTACTATCACTGGGTCGATACCTCTGTTGGTGGACTAAAAGTGCCGGGGATGCATCCTCCAAATAGTCAGTTCTTTTGTAATTATTATGAAAACTAACTTCAACCACTCTCAGGTATAGGTAACCAATGTTGGTTGGCCACTAACTCTCAGGTTGTCCCAAAATTATTTGGCTTTCCAATCTTTTGACTTTGAACGTACCAGATGAATGATATTCCAGGAACGCGTCGTGTGCACTATAATAGTTAGCTCATTGGATACATTATGATGTCCTTCATAAACATCAGACACTGGGGGTAGTTTGGTAATCTTTGGTATGTATTACGGTATTCAAGACAGCAATTACTTCTTCACGAATATAAAGATTTTTTGTAATACAAAAGGCCATTAGGTGTCTGATCGAATCTTCAAATATAAAAAAACTATTTACAGAAGAAAATGTTGCCTAAAGGCTTTACATGTCTACTTAAGGTACACCTGTGTCTAGTTGAAGATGATGTCAAGCGAATATGTTTAACTGAGACTTCGTGATTATAAATGCCAGTGGCCCAGTATATGGTTCATTCGACTGGAGAAATATAGATCATTTAGTACCATGAGGGGTTCGTTCTTTAAATACACAAATACGTTTTCTGTTTTATTACAAAATTATGACGTGCATGCATACTGACTTTACTATCATATTTTGTATTTCAATGAGGATTGCTGTGTGGAGGTTCAGAACATATGTGTTAAAGTATCAATCGCTTAAGGATTCGCAATACGAAACAAATTTCGTCATACAGACAGTATCAGTTAGGGAACAGAGAGGAATAGACACGGAACAATTGGAAGGTTGCTTTATTTCCAGGGAAAAGCTTTATATTGAATGCGTAGACAAGACCTACATCAAATCAAAAATGAAACGAAATTGAAACTTAAAGGTGTGCACCTTCTACTAATATACCACTAGCAAATATACTTAAGAATTAATTATCCACTCTCATGTGTCATGCTCATTTTAACATGAGGAGGCGTTATATTTGTCAATATTTTAGACAAATATAATGCCTAACCGTGTTAAAAGGAGGCTAAAGTATGACATGGGAGAATTATTTCGATTCTATTAGGGTATTTACGGTAATCCAATGGCCTTATGGGTACGTAAGAATTCCCTCCCCGGTTGAAAATTTCGCATTCTAAAGTTAAACAATAATGACGAAATTAAACGAAAAGAATGTTACCCATGTTAAAACGTTATACAAACTATGGCTTCCATGAATTATTTCGATTCTGGTAGGAAAAATCTGACTTATATTTTGAAGTGGAAGTCAGTAACGGAAATCCATGTAGTAACAAAATCCACTAACCTTCATGTTTACAGTTGTTTTACTACATGGATAAGTAGACGGTGATGTAATTAAATTACTGATATTTTCCAATTTGATGGCATTTTACATTTAGCTACTTAAACATGCAAACTGTTCACAAAATCGTAAAATTAATGAGTGACCAGCTTGTGTCAATGTCACCAGAGTTCCTTGTAAACTACGTCACCGAAAGACGACAAATTGCAAACGTCAAAGTCGATAGATCCTTGTCTTAAGTATATGTCAAGGAACAATTCGAGAATTTTTGTTTTATGTTTGTATGCACTACGGTCCAGTGTGGTATTTGTAAACGGAGCAAACGATGACGCAAAAACATGTACTTTTTCAATGGGGTGTTGCGAAGTTAACGGAACAGCCGGTTTGTGGAGGATTGACCATTTAAAAAGATATGACTTTTTAAAGGTAGTAAAGACAAACATTCCATTAAGATTCCAAGAAAGCATTATTCATTTCTATTGTTATTACTTTAATTGCTGGTTTACGTGAAATGCACTGGAAAACACCGATAGTACATCGCGTATATGCTAAAAATAATTGTACAATTTCGAGAACAGTTTTGCTTAGAAATAAGGGTAATAACAATATTACCGAACTCCGAAGCGAACGTAGCACGTCATATTAGAATACATTCTTAAAATAGTTTCTTAGCAAATTATAATTTTGAACAATGCTATGAGAATACTAATTGTTATTGATAAAAACCGCCACTCTACTTTAACTCTTTTGGCGTAATCGGAAATTACGCCTTAGGCTTACAGTCGACTGCTTTAATGACGAAGGCGGCAATGTCAAATTATTGAATACCTAGGCTAACATGTATCTAATTTAGATTCTTATAATATGTTAGTCCTGTGTTTATTTAGGTTTACCGAAACGTACTTTCACGTACCTCATCACATCGAATGTTATTAGTGAAGAGGACATGTCCAGAACACCCGTTTGAATTGATCGAAAGTCTTATTTATCAATGAAGAAAGGAACTTAAATCTGAGTAGAAACTCCAATATAACGTGATATTTATCAAAGGTATTCGCAATATACGTATCAATAACTTTTATCTTTATTATTTCAGCTAATTAATATTTATTTTATTTCGTGTATCAGTTTACTTATTTAAATTCGTATATTAGTTGTGTAACTGATGTTTTTAAGATTGTACTCCCTCAGAAATAGGCGACCTTAGCCGATATTGGCTATCCTGTTTGGGCCCTTTGGTTTTCTTGCTCACAAAACAAGACAGAGGCAACATAGGGCATACAAGACACAGGCAACATAGGGCATACAAGACACAGGCAACATAGGGCATACAAGACACAGGCAACATAGGGCATACAAGACACAGGCAACATAGGGCATACAAGACACAAGCAACATAGGGCATACAAGACTCAGGCAACATAGGGCATGCAAGACACAGGCCGACGACAAATAAAACAACACATATATGAGAAACGGGAATAGCGTGGGAAATGAATAAACATATATAAAATCAATAGTTTTAATTTGCATTCTTTCAGTGAAATGTCGAAATGTTTAAATGTTAAACACGTCACTAAATAATAGAATTAATTTGAAATTAATTATATAGAGAACTGACTCCACATTGTAAAATTGTAAATAAGAATTTGATCGACCATTGAGATAAAAGTTAATTCTTTTTCAGAAATATATAGTTAATTGAATTTACAAATTATCTTCAGCCCTCCATTAAATTTTGCATTTCATTTTGTATATCAATGGAAAAAAATGACAGTATTTCGATCGTTTATTGTATTGTAGAACAGTAAATGAATCAAAAATAAGTATTGGAGAAAAATGACATCATTGTGCCTAATCATCTCTTACAAATAAACGTTAGAGAATACCTAAGGGGCAATAAAAAAAGGACAATCCAGAGAAACTGGCAACATTAGGTACACAAGACGGAGAAAAACAAAGTAAAAACACAACACAATATGTATTGTACACCACTATGCGCAAACAAACATAAAGACTAATAGGTTCTTACACGAGTCCCTAATGAAGATCTGGGATTTCTTCCACGAGTGTGAGAAATTCTGTCTTTGCACGAGTGGAGCGTAGCGGAACGAGTGGAAAGACGCTGAATTGCTCTCACGAGTGGAAGAAATCCCAGATCTTCAATATGGACGAGTGCAAGTACCTGTTTCTTCCGTTTCAACTTAAAAACAAAGCATGTCGATTTCATTCATTCATTCGCATGTCAATGTCATGCTTACTACACAAAATATTACAACGCCACGTACAATGCAGTAAATACACACTTATTTAAAACCGCATTAAATCTATTAGGGGAAATCAGTTAAAATTCAGGTAAAATTGATATTTGAAGCTTTTTTAAATCTACTAAGACATGTCAGATGACAATTTATATTACCACAACAGTCGTAAAAGCGGACTCCATTGATTATACTCGGCCGATTTGATTGGCTGACAATGCCATGTAAGACAAGGCCACGAGCAGCTGTCTTTATGACTTGTCTTACATAGAAAACACATCAAAACGGAAGAAAGCATTGAGGCATGTCGTAATATCTGAGGGAAATTTAGAACATATCACCTACAACGTTATCCAACTTTCACTACAACTGTCTTTATACACATGTCGTCCCATGGAAATGAAATAGAACGATGGAAGTTAACATATTTATGTATTCCATTAGGTTGATAAAAAATTTCCTTTTAAAAAGAAAAAAAACAGATTCTTATTTGATTTTATATGCCAAGGATTGTGAATCGCATTGATGATGTAATTATTAACGTGCTCGCCTCGAGTGCGATATATCATGCGTTCGAGTCCGGGTCGTCTCAAACCTAAGACTACATACATAAACCTGGTATTTGCTGCTTTTCTGCCAAGCACACCGCATTAAGGAGTAAGCGCCAACACGGGTTGGATTGGAATGAGGATAATGTGCTCAAGTGCACCGACATGTCTACTCGCGTATGGTTGGTGGGTTATAGCACTATACAAATCAAACCAAGTGTGTTGGTCTAGTTGGTGCTGAAACATTTTCATTCTTGGTGAATTTAGATTGGATAAGTACTGGCCGATGAGTTTTATCTTAATTGAAAATACCTTTCTGTCGTTTCAAAGACACAAATGTTGAAGATGTTCTTTTATCTTATATTCCTTTTATCATTTTATGGAACTATATCAATATTGAGATATGTGCAATAAAAATAAGTTTTGAAAATGAAACATATCTGTGTTCAGAACAAATTGATTTAAAATTGCATTCTTTGAGATAGAATCATTTCACAACAACATTTCATTATTGTTTCAGACAATATATAAATATATATCATGTGTTCAAGAAGACGAGGAGTGTTTTGTTAAATAACACTATAAAATCAGACCATCATTATTTAATGATATTTTTGTGTTTTCATATTTCAGTGATGTTTGCATTAGAAATAAGAAAACAACATTTACAAAGACGAGATTATTAGGTTTTTCATGTACAAAGGTATTTTGTCATCTGAAGATATAACAAAAATCAACAATATAATACAAATAATCTGTTTATTTAATAAGTTTTACTTTTCATTGTTTTTACTCTTCCAAAGTATTTCAACAAATAATTTAACCGATAAACCTGCTATGATGCCTGCATACTATTTTGGTTATATTGTTTCAGTTCATATTACTTAAAAACGCCATGCTGTAAATAGTTCCATCATTGTTAATGCATAGAAAAGTAATCATAACGATAACGATATTGTTGTCACTAGATATTGCTTTCTTTTCAGCTTAAACTCCATAGTTTACCACCTTTGTAGATTTTACTTTCCCAAGAACATAACTTTTCAAATATACCACTGACTACAAGCACTGACTACAAGCACAAGTCATCATGTTGGTTTTGTATCCTTAGCCTGTCTTTTTATATGTTATTCTGCTATGCATAGTTTGTTTGTGTTGGTTTGCTTTTGCTTCTTTTTCTCTTTTGTTTTGCTTTGTTTTTTTTTCTTTCTACGTGTTTGCATATCGTAAATGGAAGACGAATTATAGAAGAAATGTGTGAAGATACTTAAATCGAAGGACCAACATGGCAATGGTCAAAAGACGTACGCTACAAAAAAGGAAAAATGATACGAAACAATTCAGAATACACTGCATAGAAAACAATGATTAAGTGACTAAAAACCGCGGCTTAACTCAAGTAATAAAATGAACATCAAAAGACACCATACTTGTTTGTGTTGATGTTTCATCTTCTTTAAATTTAACTTGTAGAATGGCATCTTATTAGACAAAGTCTAAAAATATAGTCACATCAAATAGACTAGTAAACAACGTCACGTGTTTTGAATTTTAATCTGCTCATTCACTGCTAGAAAATAACTGACTGGAAATCGATCAGCACCGGAAAATGAATACAACGGAAAAAGGAGCCAGAAATATGCCTTCCTACTTATATAATTTACTTAACTTTACACACGTGTCTATATCCAGGATAACCATCTACTCTTAAATTCGACAGGGACACTAATCACTTTAAATCATAATAACATTTCCTTACGATGACGTCAGATGACGTCTCGTTGACACTATATGTTCACTTTGTCACGCAGACACCACACAAATAATAATTCTTATAATTTGATGTAAAAATAGATTCTTAACTTTCTAAAATTAAAGTCAACGCTTAGTGCATTATAAACTATATTATTGTAAGTGGGTGAAAAGGTCATTAGCTTAGTTGATTACATGCAAAACATGTGATGTTTTGTGGAAACAGAGAAATAATATTTGTTTTACTTAGCTATTCAGTGGGAGGAGATGTATCCCATGAAATTGTGACAAGACTTTGAACATGACAATTTGGTTGTGGGAGATTCTATATTAGGGAGTCCCAGCTGTATGTTACCAATCAAATGGTAAATTGATAATCGGAAAAGTAAATTCATCAATATGAAAGTATCTCAAGATCAGTAGGGTATAGGATATGTATCTAGTGTCTTATAGTGTCAAGATATAATATATACATCAAAAGTGAACATGAATTAAAAAAGCAAAAATCTATTATTGTCTTTCACGAAATTCCCATTGAAGACACAAGCAAGCCAGGAAGCAGGGTTGCACATGTCGTATCTAAAAGAATGTTGATAAGTTAATGTCTTTATTCTTCTCTTGGCAAGCATACACTTTGTTGTCATCATTGTACGTGCTATGAATCAGGAAGAATATACACTCCTAGTTGTAATTGTTGCGATTAGCTGAAATCAGACAAAAACCTACTATTCATCAAAGAAAACTGCAACAACTGATTTGAGGAGTCTGTTCGCTTTGTTGATATTGGTGGAATCGTTGACTATCATTGTCTAAGCTTTCTGTCCGTACTACCTACACGAAAACATATAAATAAACCTTGTCGTTGACAATAACTAACTCGTACCCAGGTGAGGAAAATAGGTTATGAAAAATATAGGTGACCAAAACGGTGCAACATTTAGACAAATGCACCAGGGGATTCCTCTTAGTGTAATTGTATTCCGGTTTACGTGTTTATTTCTGCCAGTTGGGAAAAAAATATACATTGGTGTATTTTATTCCATCTATGTTTAATCCCTCATTTTATTTGGTTTTGGAAGATGCATTTTCTCTAACATAAGAAACTCTTTGTGTTAGAAATAAATAATTTGGTAGAAACAACTCACTGTTACTATTATGATTCATAACACAACTTGTCTGTCCGTCATCGAATTACGGCCTATAATTACACATTTGGTCTCCTCATACTTTTCACATTGAATGTCGAAATGGAAATGTGTCGTCAACACCAACAACTAGATCAGCTCGGAATACTCGTCTAGCTAGTTATACAACAAAACGGCAAATACACAGATTCGTGCAATATATATATTGACAAGTACCATACTATACACAGATATTAGCGAAATCTGAATACACACTTTTTTAATAACGAGGTTTACAGCGACTAAAGCAAATATAAACATACACTACACTTTGTTATTTAACCTATAAAGACAGCAATACAGGTTATCATAGAAATCACAACAATATAGAGGTGGAAAGTATAAATTCAATACAAAATTACATTATGGATACTTATTGTTTATGTTGATTTTGTAAGCAGAGGCCCAGGACAATTTAAATTCGTATCGCCTTATTTGTTCATTGTGGTATTTGAATTAATGAAAACTGATCCAGGTAGTAATGCAATCAACATATATAGCTCAGTGTATGTACTGAGCAAATGTAACAAGATTGTTTTGTTAGATGGTAATCAAGCCTTTCTTATTTAATCTCCACAATTTCAGAAAATGTCTTAAAATTAAATACAATTCGTTTCTCTCGAACAACCAATGCATACCACTGGAACAGAGATAACGAAAACAATACCATATTTACAATATAATACAAAGTACAAAGAATGTGCAGGCATAAAGATGTAAAAAAAAATAAAAACGTTGCCATGTGATTAGAGAAAACTTAATAAAAGAAATATTGTTATTTTTTTGAACTCATTGGTTTTCTCGCTCCAAAAGACTTTAAAATTGTATTGCTTTCCGATCTTTTGACTTCACCATAAATATATATATATATATATAGTATTGTCGGTGGTTTATAAATATATATATATAGTATTGTCGGTGGTTTATAGATATATATATATAGTATTGTCGGTGGTTTATAAATATATATATATATATAGTATTGTCGGTGGTTTATATATATATATATATATATATAGTGTTGACGGTGGTTTATAAATATATATATATATAGTATTGTCGGTGGTTTATTCTCAATAAATATATATATATATATATAGTATTATTATACTTTATTCAAATTTCTTACATTATCCATTCATTTCATTGGACAAGCGGCATTTGTTAATTTTCACTAACCTTTCATAAGCCCCGCCCATCCCTAGTAACATGTGATAATATTAGCAACGGGTGTTAATGCCTAAAATTAACACCCGCTGAGCCCGAGGTTTACCGATTTTCAAATTCTAAAATTGAAAAAAGATATTTGTTTTAAAGTTCAATTTTTTTTAAATTTCAATAAAAATTTCTAAATTTCTAAAATTTAAAAAAAAATCAAAATTTTAAGACATGTATTTAAATAATAATATTGAAAAATGATAAAGTAATTATAGTCTACCTGGAAAATTATTTATGCAATAGTCAGAATATAGAAGCAAATATGTGATAATATTTATCAAAATATACAATTAACATTTTACATTAATTGTAATAAACATTATGCTATTATCTTGTTAAATTTGTTGCTAGTTGTTAATGTAAGTAAACTATATTAATTTATGACTTTTTATTTTTTTAACAATTGTCCTTCTAATAACATAATGCACACTTGAATCATTAGGCATTCAGTATAATAAAAAACATACTGCCCTTGGATGAAGCTGTTAGTGTGATTAACACACTCTGTGAACAAATTATCACCCTCGATATCGTCTCGGGTGATCATTTTTTCCCTCGTGTGTTAATCTACCCTAACACCTTCATCCAAGGGATGTATGTTTATATTGTCGGTGGTTTATTCTCAATAAATAGAGAATAGTATATGGCTCTTTCCGTATCACATCCCGTATCAACCCGAGACATCAATATCATCCCGAGAGCTTTAGCTCGAGAGATGATATTGGTCGAGGGTTGATACGGAATGTGATACGGAAAGAGCCATATCATGTTATGTTTATCATATACTTAAACATGAGAGTCTTGTTCTGTATTATGAACCTTTAGTCACGTGATCAATATCATTTTAAGAGGTATGATAAAGAGGTGAAGATATCGATATCAGTCACGGCAGACAAATACAGTCGTAATGTTCTTTCAGTATTATATATGCAAATTTCCTTTATTTAGTACTAAGTATATGATAAATATATATATATATAGTATTGTCGGTGGTTTATTCTCAATAAATATATATATATAGTATTGTCGGTGGTTTATTTTCAATAAATATATATATATATAGTATTGTCGGTGGTTTATTCTCAATAAATATATATATATAGTATTGTCGGTGGTTTATAAATATATATATATATATAGTATTGTCGGTGGTTTATATATATATATATATATATAGTGTTGTCGGTGGTTTATAAATATATATATATATAGTATTGTCGGTGGTTTATTCTCAATAAATATATATATATAGTATTGTCGGTGGTTTATTTTCAATAAATATATATATATATAGTATTGTCGGTGGTTTATTCTCAATAAATATATATATATAGTATTGTCGGTGGTTTATTCTCAAGCATTTACAATACTCAAAAGTAGTAATTTAATTGAAAGACAGATTCATTTCCTCATAGACTTTCATATTCCTGATAAATTATAGCTGGTATACACGAATAAGATAAATAAAAAAAAGTGAGGTAAATCTAGAAGTGTCGTAATTAAATATGAAATCGTCGTAAACAGCAGGGATAACAAAAATAGGTTTTTTTAATAAGATCCGTTAATCTTGTTTATTTGTTTCTTCTAAGTATGTATCAGGGTTTTCGAATAACATTCGTTGATTCGTTTTTTCTTGTTGCATGAATGAAAGTGACACAAAAACTTCACAATAATTAAACATTTTAACATAAATAAATGAATGATCTACACATCGATTCGTGTCCATTAGAAACCGTGTTGAAAAAAAAATAGAACGATATTTTGAATATCCACATATTTTTCAAACAAAATTAATAAAGGTAAATCATGCTATTCCGAGGAACAAGTGATCAGTATGCTGGAGTTCCTCATCGATAACATGTTTGTCTCCTTTGGAGGGACACTGTTTCAGCAGGTCGTCGGCATACCAATGGGTACGAATTGTGCCCCTCTTCTAGCCGATTTATTGTTATACTCATGTGAGTCGGAGTTTCTTCAAAAGCTTGTAAAAGATAAGAAGATTCATGAGGCTCGAGCCTTTAATTTCACATATAGGTATATTGATGACGTTTTATCTATCAATAATTCTAGATTTGCAGAATTTCTTCCATTGATATATCCTCCAGAGCTGGAAGTTAAAGAGACCACCGATACAGCTTCGTCCGCATCATTTTTGGACTTATTCTTCGAATTTGACGACAGTGGTCAACCCAGTACTAAAATTTATGATAAGCGGGACGACTTCAATTTTAAAATCATAAATTTTCCAAACATGTGCAGCAATATACCAGCTTCTCCTGCATATGGTGCTTACATCTCGCAATTGATTCGCTATGCAAGGGCCAGTAGCAATTATTCTGATTTCCTGAAACGTCATCTTCATCTGAGAAACAGGCTACTGGAGCAGGGCTATAAAAAGATTCGCCTTATTCGATCTCTTAAAAAGTTTATATTCCGATACCAAGATCTTGTCGAAATATATTCCGTCTCTGCAGAAAAAATTATAAGCGATGCATTTTCATATAGTGAAAATGTATAAAGATAAAGAAGTCAAATATGTCAAGAATTTTTGTTGTCAATGTGTGACGTAAAAATATTTTTGACATTTACTTCACCGAATATGGTACTGCTTTGACAACTATTTTGCCTATTTTGTTCCTGTATTTAAATACTGTTATAGTGACAGCCGAACCTTTGAACCGTAATGAGAGCGGGAGGTTTGGCGCCTTAAAATCTGATTCAACCCACCATTTCTTTAGAAATGCCTGTACCAAGTCAGGGTCATTACGGTTTTCACAGTTTTCCGGTTGTTGACTGATTTTGTCTGTTTATATAATTATGAGTTTTGACTTTCCATTTGTAAGATTGTTCGGAGTTCGGTAATTTTGTTATTACCTTTATCATTGTCTGTCCATGTATTATGTAGATCAATGAATAAAATTATTGTACAAATTGATGACTATCGTCAAAAGCTTCAGTAATGAAATGTAAATACAAATTTTAACGTGTTTTTTAATCAGCATTAATGATTTATTAATATAAAGGTTAAAAGTTATTTTTTTCTGTTTAGATAGTTTGATTCAGAAGATTATTTCATAAAAAATGACTGGGAGATGTTGTAGAAGCACTCGGCGTGAGAATCATGTATGCTAAATTAACATATATTACGTCCATTCATGCTATTCGATGAACTCATATTAGATAGACAGAACATTTGTATATAGCAACAACAATAATACAACACAATGTTTAAAACATAACTGATATATAGAGATTGTCAGAACTATGACTGGGTACAATTTATGACGAAAAAAGAAAAATATGTTCACTTCTTATAATATTATTAATAGAAAGAATACTCATCTAAATGTGTATTTATCTTTGTATTTTAAACCAGGTACCAGTTTCGTCTGGCCTATCAATGAACCAAGTACCAGTTTCTCCTGGCCTATTAATGAACCAGGTACCAGTTTCTCCTGGCCTATCAATGAACCAAGTACCAGTTTATCCTGGCCTATCAATGAACCAGGTACCAGTTTCTCCTGGCCTATCAATAAACCAAGTAGCAGTTTCTCCTGGCCTTTCAATGAACCAAGTACCAGTTTCTCCTTGCCTATCAATGAATCAAGTACCAGTTTCTCCGGGCCTATCAATGAACCAAGTACCAGTTTCTCCTGGCGTATCAATGAACCTAGTACCAGTTTCTCCTGACCTATCAATGAACCAAGTACCAGTTTATCCTGGCCTATCAATGAACCATGTACCAGTTTCTCCTGGTCTATCAATGAACCAAGTACCAGTTTCTCCTGGCCTATCAATGAACCAAGTACCAGTTTCTCCTGGCCTATCAATGAACCAAGTACCAGTTTCTCCTGGCTTATAAATGAACCAAGTACCTGTTTCTCCTGGCCTATCAATGAACCAGGTACCAGTTTCTCCTGGCTAATCAATGAACCAAGTACCAATTTCTCCTGGCCTATCAATGAACCAAATACCAGTTTCTCCTGGCCTATCAATGAACCAAGTACCAGTTTCTCCTGGTCTATCAATGAACCAGGTACCAGTTTCTCATGGCCAATCAATGAACCAAGTACCAATTTCTCCTGGCCTATCAATGAACCAAGTACCAGTTTCTCCTGGCCTGTCAATGAACCAAGTACCAGTTTATCCTGGCCAATCAATGAACCAAGTACCAGTTTCTCCTGACCTATCAATGAACCAAGTACCAGTTTATCCTGGCCTATCAATGAACCAAGTAGTAGTTTCTCTTGGCCTATCAATGAACCAAGTACCAGTTTCTGCTGGCCTATCAATGAACCAAGTACCAGTTTATCCTGGTCTATCAATGAACCAAGTACCAGTTTCTCCTGGCCTATCAATGAACCAAATACCAGTTTCTCCTGACCTATCAATGAACCGAGTACCAGTTTCTCCTGACCTATCAAAGAACCAAGTACCAGTTTATCCTGGCCTATCAATGAACCAAGTAGCAGTTTATCTTGGCCTATCAATGAACCAAGTACCAGTTTCTCCTGGCCTATCAATGAACCAAGTACCAATTTATCCTGGCCTATCAATGAACCAAGTACCAGTTTCTCCTGGCCTATCAATGAACCAAGTACCAATTTCTCCTGACCTATCAATGAACCAAGTACCAGTTTCTCCTGGCCTATCAATGAACCAATTACCGGTTTCTCCTGGCCTATCAATGAACTCATTTATGGAGTTTGCTTCCTCAAATAAATTCGTAAAATGAACATTTACTGGGACATACATACATACAATCGTACATAGATAAAACAAAATGAAATATAATTGTATTAATTCATGCCATCAAATCCACAATGTCTTCATCTGGAAAATACGTATGAAAACCAATCAATGAAGAACAGCCAAAACAAAACAGAAAAAAAATCCAATCCGATGACAAAACGTTGCTAAGACAACATTTATTACTGAGGTTATAAATTTGAGTCTTAAAATTATTCTACCTAATTAAAATGTATCATTACTGCAAAGGTAGCAATGCTTAATATAAATTGTATCAATTACATTTTATTGTCAAAAGGGTTACCTGAGATAGGTGTTGTTAATTACATTTACAAAGGTAAATATGTTGTAATAGTATTAAAACTGAAATGCAACGACTTGGAAAATAATTATTTACATAATATAAATTTTGTGTTTATTCGCCGCAAAACTTATGAAAATTTCGGTGATCATGCATAAACAATATTAAATCATTGCACTAATATTGTATATTTACACCATCATGCTTAAATAAACGTTAGAGAAAACCGAAGGGGCAATCAAGAATGGACAATCCAGAGAAAACGGCAACACCCGGCACATATGACAGAAGATAAACAAAGCAAAACATAGAAAACCAAAAAGACGAGCATCACCGGTCCGACCAAAAACCGAGATGAATCCAGACGCCCGCGAAGGAAAAGCAGCCCCTGTCTCCTATAAGACATCCCCATGTTACCCATATAGTCAATATGTGTACCAATATAGGCAAACAAACACATATAACGTAAATAAGATACAAACCTTCCTGCAAACAACATGCGGTATAGACGAACCGAGCATCGTTTTGATGCGGACATCACAATACGGAACTCAGAATCATTGGTCCATTAGTTTCCTTGTTAGCAGTAGCACTCTATCATTGTGGTCGTTACAGAAGCCACAAACTCAGTTGTTGCTTAGCTTTGAGTGAGGAATAGTTGTGTAGAAGGTAGAGAAGTCAAATGTTTAATGCTAATACAGGACGAGATGAACATTGATTGTATCTACTCTACAGTTTCCAATACCATGCTTATGACATATCAAAAGACCATATTAAGTTTGTCACCAGTAACTCTCTAGATCTTGCATAATTGTGTTTTTTTTTTTATTAATGTTCATGTCCTTTTTATAACATACGTCATTTTGTCTTAGACTTTTAAATCTAAATTTACATTTTGTAATACATCTTATGAAGAAAACGTAACATTTAACAAGAAGAATATGAATGTATTTCTAGAATAACATATTATCTTTTTGAATGCTGACAGTTTTTAAAAGCTTTCTGACTTCCATAAGACGTTTCATTCCTCTGCTGCCTCAATCGATCAACTTAGATAGAAGTAGAACATTGATGGTGAAATGTGTTTGACGTAACAAACCACCTTGTTCTACAGTGAGATCCGATAAAAATGTGCTTTATACAATTTTGATGAAAAATAATATTCGTTTTATTGTTGTTGTAATTTTGCCGTCGTTAATGAAATTGAAATGATAACAATATTAAAGATATAAAACACAATACAGTCAAACCTGTATTTAGAGGCCACCATTTGGACAAATAAAAGGAAGACGACCTCTTAAAACAAATTCAATGATATGTAATGTTCTATGATTGGACAAAAACAGGTGATCTTTTATTACAGTTGACTGCTTAATAGATGTAACCGCAAGGGTAGTATTGATTCTATCACTGCAAAACAATTACCCGCAGTCTCCGGATTTAATTTAATGAAACGATCTTAATTTTATCTTAGGTACCGCACAGTCTACATTTAACAGTGATAAAAATATCTCATTAACCGAGGTACAAATCAAGGTCATGTGTATTAAAAACTGATATAAATAGAATTATGTACTTGTGTAATATGTAGTCTACGTGAGTCACATTTTATGTCTTTCATTTTGGCTACTTTGATTATGACATTTTTTCTTTCGGTCTTTCTTTCACAAATAATAATTGCATTGCACTAAATTGTGCTGTCAACAATTTACTAGGTATACAGCTTTTACCTAGTATCCTTATTTGTTAATCACTAAGTAACAAAGGGTTTACTATTCAGAAAAGCTTATCTAGAATTAATAATGTTCGTATCCTTTTTAAGATATGTTTTTTCTTTATTATTTATTGAACGGTGTGTTTGTAAGGACCACACCATATAAGTTTATAATACATCTGCATGTTGTCTATACAAGATATATTATGGTAGGCGTAGCAATGATCTAGAATACCAGTATCTGACAGGTATGCCATACACCAACTAACCATTTCCTACAGCACTGGTTTGACGTCATATATATCATTTTTTATATCAATTTTTATTCAAGAATCACATGTTCAGTTTATTGTCCTCAGATCTGTCAAAAACTACCCATCCTACAAATCAAAGACGAACACATACAATGTAAATAAACATTAGAGAGGACCAATCAAAAACGGACAATTCAGAGGCACAAGACACGGAACGATGACATACTAAGCAATAGAAAATTATCCGATGAAATAGTTTTTGCATTGGATGTATAACTACAATAGATGCATACCATGCTGATGCCTTCTTCAACAAAATTACCATATCTTTTCATTAAAATGATTTTCCTTATTCAGCATACACCATGGTGTACAGCAAACATATAACTGCAGCATTGTTGAAAGTGGCGTTCAACGCCATAACCATACTCCTTAACCCACTATGGTGCAAATTACTTCATTTTCCATTGCTGTATTTTTAAAACTTTTTCACAATGCATCATGCCGGGAAAAACAAGATCGACAGTGTAATGGGTCGCGTGCTATTTTCAGCTTAGACTATATATTACTATCATACTAGTTGAGTCGATGTTGCTGAACTGTTAGTTTTCAGCATAGTGTTGTATCGACGACTGGTTGGCTGGTTTTAATTGGAATAATGTCATTTGATGACGAAAATGTAGATTACTACCACCAAGTAAACATTCTCTGTGCACTGTCAGTTAAGAACGGTTACATTTCCGTAGCTGACTGTCTATGCATCATGAACACATGTGGTGCGAATCTAGCCTTCCAACATCTTCAGAGTTGATCCAGGTCATCGTGAATGATGCGGCTCTCGTAGTGCATTGTTTATTTACTAAGAAATTGTTTTGAAAACTATACTTGATATGCTTTAAAGATATATATTAAGCAAATTAAGTATCGTCTTTTCTTAAAGAAACCTTTCATTTCTCTTCAACTCAAATTGTGGACATAAGCTGTTTCCCCTTCCGGAGCACAAGACTCATGGAAGCAAAATAAAGGATCGCGACAGAATATTCAACAGCTACATTATTAAATATGATGCTAATACAAGTTTCCATGTTTGTAATCGAAAAACAAAATACTAATGGTTTTAATATAGCAAACTTGTAGAAAGAATGCATTAACAATACATTAGAATTTTCACAAGAACGTCGATGTCACGGCCTGTTCAAAATGACCGTGAGCGAGCGGTTGGCATGGTTCCGGCTGGAATGACTCACTAGGCCGTTGCAGATCACATTAATGTCCCTAGACTAGCCATTTCGAGGCTAATGATTCGTCTTCGACAGACAGGTAGAACGAATGACAGACCCGGTAACGACAGGCTATGTGTGATGTCACAACGTCAAGAGAGACATTTACGCCTTATTTACCTCCGGAACCGGATCATAACAACTGGGGACACTGCCAGTAGAACATCTGGTCTAGCAAACGTCCGAATTTCGGGTCTGACTGTTTGTAGAAGATTACGTTAATCTGGACTCTGAGCTAGACGTCTGGTGGTAGGACCATTCCTTAAATAACGCCATAAGACCGAGAGACTAGCCTGGGCTCGTGCACGGCGTCGTTGGAGGTTTCACACCTGGCAACACATCCTTTAAGTGATGAATCCCGATTTTCACTTCGTCTTAGTGATGAACGGTATCGCAGGCGTGGGGAACGTTTTACGGACAAGTGTGTGTACGAGTCCGACTGTTTTGGAGACGGAAGTATTATGATATGGGCTGGAAATTGTCATGATGGTTGCACTCAGCTAACAATTGTTCAAGGAACATTGAATGCCGTAAAATACAAATACGGCATTATTGATCCTATTGTTCTGCCCTTTCTGCAACAGCCAAACTTTGATCACGTCTTTCAATATGACAATGCAAGATGTCACGTTTTTCGTGTGTGTGTGAAGACTTTTGAATCAGAATCACATCCGTGTTCTTCCTTCGCCGGCATTAATCACCGGATCTGTCACCAATTAAGCATTAATAGGATGAACCCGGTTGACGTGTTCGCCACCGTCAAATTCCACGGGAGCCACTTCAGGAGTTGCGTGACGCTACTGCAAGAGGTGGTCACACACATTACTGAACTCCACAAACTTCCATACTGCATGACAATTTCTGCCTGTCCATGATTTGTTCTGATAATAATGTTGAGAAATTGTAATGATATTACCTTATTTATTATGCCGATATGAATCTAGATTATACGATTTTTTTTTTTCCTGTGTAAAACATATTGAGCATCAAACCCTTGTATCGTTTCTTTTTTTGACTACCATAGTTTAAAATCTGACTAATTAGATGAACTTATATGTCTTAGAAAGTACAATATGAAAGCTTAAAATTGAAGGAGTGTGAAAATGAAATGAATTTAAGTTCTCTACTTAAATTCGGTTATCGCGGTGCTTTGCTTTTGTTAGTTTTTTGGTATTTGGTTGAGTCGTTTGTGTACATAGGGTCCTGCAATTTGATTGGTCAGTATGTTTTTTTTCTTCCTTTCCGCGTTTGAATGTTGACGATAGCAGAAGCAAGAAAGGACTTGGTAAAAAGAACACCCTTTCCATCTCCTTTTTTTTTTAAATGATACTGCTGTGATTTTGTATATAATTTCAGATTCCAGTATATACCTGGTTGCTGTCACTAACTTTGCCTTGCGAACTGAATTTTGGACTCGTGAACTTTTCCTCTTGGACCTAGACAGAACCAGATGAACTGTAATGGATTACTTTTGCAAAGGACCTCTAGATTTTCATGTACCTTGGCCATACATTCGAGCTACAGTCGGGAATTGGTAGAAATGCCTGATTCGTGTGTTTTGTGACATTTAGAATTCTAATATACCTCTTTCTGCTTCATGGACTTTGATAATCATAGTCAACGAAAGATTCAACGAAACATAGGGGTTGCAGATTTCGCTGCATCTAATGCATATTAATATTATGAATTATTGTAAGGGTTTTTGGTCATCATCTGTCGTCCCCACGGTGATTCTAAATTCTCTTCCAAGCATCATCTGTGTCCCCACAGTGATTGCTTCATCCATGATATATATTCAGTTTCATATCCATAATCTAGGGATATTTCATTGGTTGCCATATTCAAGCGATCTGCTGTAACCAATCATTATTCGCGATCTGCGATATATTATTCAACAAAGTTTATTATTTCATTAGTGACAGTAATTTGCAATCTGCATAGTTTCAATTTAACTGCGATCTGTATTGTAACTGTAAGATTTAATTTGTTCAATCAATATCATGTATATATTTAATATTGCCATATTAAATGCCGTGGCCATAATGCCAAATTATTGGTGTGTTTTATTTATGCATCTGAGATAACCACCTTATTACGCATTATACGACCAAAACTACTGTATATATAAGAGTATACGCCTGAAGCACATGGGAATGTTCTACCTATTCCGAACTGCATGCAAAGCAAACTCTTGTAAACAACTAGTAAGAAAGAACATGTATGTAAATGAACATGTGAGTATTTCACATGTAGACACAAATTAAAATAAATAGACATCGTTGTATATTGTTTTACATTTTATAGTCACGACATAATAAGCACAATTCATAATCTTTACACATATTCTTCCTCGTGATTCGTACATACATGTTGGACAGGTGAACACAACAACACATGTTAAATTATCCTTAACATTAACATTTCAATATTTATATATTCCATTTGTTCTTTTATATATTATTGAACAAGGAACCATACATCAACATGATTTTGAAAACAACAATCATTTTTGCACTCAACCAAAACATGTGGCTTTCAGCTTACAAAGTGCAACACTAGTGATGTTTATATTAATATTGTATGTATGCATAAAGACAATGGGTGAAATAGGAACAAATACAAAAAGCTTTCAGATGTGCAAACTATATTGTCAATGTGCATTCATTTATATATAGTTACTGATTATGATGCGGAAGCTTAAAGGGTTATTCTCTTGTTTCTGAACCGTTCACTAAATAAATAATTTGTTTGTTGTTCAGACTTACTTCGATAAATTACAATGAAAGAGGAATACAATACAAACATATAAATCAATATGTGTTTTTCATTTATACATATAAAAGTCTACAAACTAAATTATAAAATCCCAATACTATAAAACATTGATAATACTCAAGTGGTCAATTTAAAAAGATTCATATTTTTTACTGAGTATTTAAGTTCTGAATGTAGAAGTTCGCCTCGTTTTCATCAAATCATCACTGTAATATGAGACGTTACAATTACATTTCCTCACAATGTGGGCGTTAGCAATTTACTCACACGTGGAAAGGAAATGCCCGTCTTCTAAGATGGGAGGTTTGGGCCCTAAAATTAGCTTATCCCCCCTATCTTTTTTAATATTTGTTTTTATTAAAATGTCCTTACTAAGCCAAGAAAGTGATCTGTGTTAGAGGTATCGATTTGACCTCTTTCTACGATGTTTCTATTGGGTTCTGGAAAATCATATTTGATTAAATGATTTAAGAGGTCTTTAAAAGTAGTATTTTATATGTACTCAATACACCCAATTAAGTAACTCTGTTTCAAAATACTGCAGAAAGAGTGCAACCATTCCCGATATATTGTTTTATCTTAAATAATATGTAATGGACGCAACGGTACCCACAAATTTACAGAAGTGAGGCCTATAGCGCTTAGCACCGCTTTCAACAATATTTCAGTTATATCGTAGCGTCAGTTGTATTAGTGGAGGAAACTGGAGCACCCAGTGAAAAACCCCGGTCTGCCGGAAATCACTAACAAGCTTTATCAGATAAAGTTGTATCGAGTACACCTCGTTATGACCGGGATTCGAACTCACAACGTTGGTGGTGATAGGCATCCAATAATATTATTGATGTGAAATACTCGTAATGAGTACAACACTACCCAATATATTGTTTTATATTAAATATATTAATGAGTACAACACTACCCAATATATTGTTTTATATTAAATATATTAATGAGTACAACACAACACAATATATTGTTTTATATTAAATATATTAATGACTACAACACTACACAATATATTGTTTTATATTAAATATATCAATGAGTACTACACTACACAATATATTGTTTTATATTAAATATATTAATGAGTACTACACTACACAATATATTGTTTTATATTAAATATATTAATGAGTACAACACTACCCAATATATTGTTTTATATTAAATATATTAATGAGTACTACACTACACAATATATTGTTTTATATTAAATATATCAATGAGTACAACACTACACAATATATTGTTTTATATTAAATATATCAATGAGTACAACACTACACAATGTATTGTTTTATATTAAATATATTAATGAGTACTACACTACACAATATATTGTTTTATATTAAATATATTAATGAGTACTACACTACACAATATATTGTTTTATATTAAATATATTAATGAGTACAACACTACCCAATATATTGTTTTATATTAAATATATTAATGAGTACAACACTACCCAATATATTGTTTTATATTAAATATATTAATGAGTACAACACTACACAATATATTATTTTATATTAAATATATCAATGAGTACTACACTACACAATATATTGTTTTATATTAAATATATTAATGAGTACTACACTACACAATATATTGTTTTATATTAAATATATTAATGAGTACTACACTACACAATATATTGTTTTATATTAAATATATTAATGAGTACAACACTACCCAATATATTGTTTTATATTAAATATATTAATGAGTACAACACTACCCAATATATTGTTTTATATTAAATATATCAATGAGTACAACACTACCCAATATATTGTTTTATATTAAATATATTAATGAGTACAACACTACACAATATATTGTTTTATATTAAATATATCAATGAGTACTACACTACACAATATATTGTTTTATATTAAATATATTAATGAGTACTACACTACACAATATATTGTTTTATATTAAATATATTAATGAGTACTACACTACACAATATATTGTTTTATATTAAATATATTAATGAGTACAACACTACCCAATATATTGTTTTATATTAAATATATTAATGAGTACAACACTACCCAATATATTGTTTTATATTAAATATATCAATGAGTACAACACTACACAATATATTGTTTTATATTAAATATATTAATGAGTACTACACTACACAATATATTGTTTTATATTAAATATATTAATGAGTACAACACTACCCAATATATTGTTTCATGTTAAATATATTAATGAGCACAACACTACACAATATATTGTTTTATATTAAATATATTAATGACTACAACACAATATATTGTTTTATATTAAATATATTAATGAGTACAACACTACACAATATATTGTTTTATATTAAATATATTAATGAGTACAACACTACACAATATATTGTTTTATATTAAATATATTAGTGAGTACAACACTACACAATATATTGTTTTATATTAAATATATCAATGAGTACAACACTACCCAATATATTGTTTTATATTAAATATATTAATGAGTACAACACAACACAATATATTGTTTCATGTTAAATATATTAATGAGTACAACACTACCCAATATATTGTTTTATATTAAATATATTAATTACTACAACACAACACAATATATTGTTTTATATTAAATATATCAATGAGTACAACACTACCCAATATATTGTTTTATATTAAATATATTAATGAGTACAACACTACCCAATATATTGTTTTATATTAAATATATTAATGACTACAACACTACCCAATATATTGTTTTATATTAAATATATCAATGAGTACAACACTACACAATATATTGTTTTATATTAAATATATTAATGAGTACTACACTACACAATATATTGTTTAATATTAAATATATTAATGAGTACAACACTACACAATATATTGTTTTATATTAAATATATTAGTGAGTACAACACTACACAATATATTGTTTTACATTAAATATATCAATGAGTACAACACTACCCAATATATTGTTTTATATTAAATATATTAATGAGTACAACACAACACAATATATTGTTTCATGTTAAATATATTAATGAGTACAACACTACCCAATATATTGTTTTATATTAAATATATTAATGACTACAACACAACACAATATATTGTCTTATATTAAATATATCAATGAGTACAACACTACCCAATATATTGTTTTATATTAAATATATTAATGAGTACAACACTACCCAATATGTTGTTTTATATTAAATATATTAATGACTACAACACTACCCAATATATTGTTTTATATTAAATATATCAAAAAGTACAACACTACACAATATATTGTTTTATATTAAATATATTAATGAGTACTACACTACACAATATATTGTTTTATATTAAATATATTAATGAGTACAACACTACCCAATATATTGTTTCATGTTAAATATATTAATGAGTACAACACTACACAATATATTGCTTTATATTAAATATATTAATGACTAAAACACAACCCAATATATTGTTTTATATTAAATATATTAATGAGAACAACACTACACAATATATTGTTTTATATTAAATATATTAATGAGTACAACACTACACAATATATTGTTTTATATTAAATATATTAATGACTACAACACAACACAATATATTGTTTTATATTAAATATATTAATGAGTACAACACTACACAATATATTGTTTTATATTAAATATATCAATGAGTACAACACTACACAATATATTGTTTTATATTAAATATATTAATGAGTACAACACTACCCAATATATTGTTTTATATTAAATATATTAATGACTACAACACAACACAATATATTGTTTTATATTAAATATATCAATGAGTACAACACTACACAATATATTGTTTTATATTAAATATATTAATGAGTACAACACTACCCAATATATTGTTTTATATTAAATATATTAATGAGTACAACACAACACAATATATTGTTTCATGTTAAATATATTAATGAGTACAACACTACACAATATATTGTTTTATATTAAATATATTAATGAGTACAACACTACACAATATATTGTTTTATATTAAATATATTAATGACTACAACACTACCCAATATATTGTTTTATATTAAATATATTAATGAGTACAACACAACCCAATTTATTGTTTTATATTAAATATATTAATGAGTACAACACTACCCAATATATTGTTTTATATTAAATATATTAATGACTACAACACAACACAATATATTGTTTTATATTAAATGTATCAATGACTACAACACTACCCAATATATTGTTTTATATCAAATATATTAATGACTACAACACAACACAATATATTGTTTTATATTAAATGTATCAATGAGTACAACACTACACAATAAATTGTTTTATATTAAATATATTAATGAGTACAACACTACCCAATATATTGTTTTATATTAAATATATTAATGACTACAACACAACACAATATATTGTTTTCTATTAAATATATCAATGAGTACAACACTACCCAATATATTGTTTATATTAAATATATTAATGAGTACAACACAACCCAATATGTTGTTTTATATTAAATATATTAATGAGTACAACACTACCCAATATATTGTTTTATATTAAATATATTAATGAGTACAACACAACCCAATATATTGCTTTATATTAAATATATTAATGAGTACAACACTACCCAATATATTGTTTTATATTAAATATATTAATGAGTACAACACAACCCAATATATTGTTTCATGTTAAATATATTAATGAGTACAACATAACCCAATATATTGTTTTATATTAAATATATTAATAACTACAACACAACACAATATATTGTTTTATATTAAATATATCAATGAGTACAACACTACACAATATATTATTTTATATTAAATATATTAATGAGTACAACACAACCCAATATATTGTTTTATATTAAATATATTAATGAGTACAACACTACCCAATATATTGTTTCATGTTAAATATATTAATGAGTACAACACTACACAATATATTGTTTTATATTAAATATATTAATGAGTACAACACTACACAATATATTGTTTTATATTAAATATATTAATGACTACAACACAACACACAATATTGTTTTATATTAAATATATTAATGAGTACAACACTACACAATATATTGTTTTATATTAAATATATCAATAAGTACAAGACTACACAATATATTGTTTTATATTAAATATATTAATGAGTACAACACTACCCAATATATTGTTTTATGTTAAATATATTAATTACTACAACACAACACAATATATTGTTTTATATTAAATATATCAATGAGTACAACACTACACAATATATTGTTTTATATTAAATATATTAATGAGTACAACACTACCCAATATATTGTTTTATATTAAATATATTAATGAGTACAACACAACACAATATATTGTTTCATGTTAAATATATTAATGAGTACAACACTACACAATATATTGTTTTATATTAAATATATTAATGAGTACAGCACTACACAATATATTGTTTTATATTAAATATATTAATGACTACAACACTACCGAATATATTGTTTTATATTAAATATATTAATGAGTACAACACAACCCAATATATTGTTTTATATTAAATATATTAATGAGTACAACACTACACACTATATTGTTTTATATTAAATATATTAATGACTACAACACAACACAATATATTGTTTTATTTTAAATATATCAATGAGTACAACACTACCCAATATATTGTTTTATATTAAATATATTAATGAGTACAACACTACCCAATATATTGTTTTATGTTAAATATATTAATGACTACAACACAACACAATATATTGTTTTATATTAAATGTATCAATGAGTACAACACTACACAATATATTGTTTTATATTAAATGTATCAATGAGTACAACACTACACAATATATTGTTTTATATTAAATATATTAATGAGTACAACACTACCCATTATATTGTTTTATATATTAAATATATTAATGAGTACAACACTACCCAATATATTGTTTTATATTAAATATATTAATGACTACAACACAACCCAATATATTGTTTTATATATTAAATATATTAATGAGTACTACACTACACAATATATTGTTGTTTGTTATGATTCGCTATGGTTACACAGCTGGTTTATTCAGGTAATCTAAGTAGATTTTGGATATTCTTTTTAGCCTTTTGGTTTTCTTATTCACAAAATATTTTTAATTATTTGGTTTACCAATCGTTCTACTTTGAGCGTACGTGATGAAGGTTACTCTAGAATCATCATGTCATGTCGTGCATACTACATTATATCTCTACATTTGTTACGTTTATTGTTTTATTTTAAATAATTCGCAATGGAAGAACATTGAGACAACTATGCAATCACAAGATAGACATATTATTTTAATCGTCCATCTTGAATTACCAATTCATAACAAGTAATAACAACTATTTGTTTGTAGTTTCTAAGGAAATATATATATATATATATATATATATATATATATATATATATATATATATATATATTTCAATTTAGCATAAGGCTCTATGCTACATTATGTCCAATACGAATTAAAAACTTAATGATAGCACGTGACATTTCGACGAATTTCCAAAATATACACTCCGACAAAAGTTAAGCACCACCCTATATTTTTATCGATATATTTATTTACATCAATACTGTTAAAACAATAAAATAGATATCACCATTTTTCTTACACTTCTTAAAAGACTACACCAAGTGCTCTAAAATTACCAATCTACGAAGTATTTATCATCCTGAAAGACGTGACTATGACGTGGCAAAAATGGGGTTCAAAACAGGTGCTAGAAAAACGGAAAACTAGTTTGCCTTTGATGGAAGTTTTTAACATTGCATTAAAATGCAGAGTCTTCAGATTTTAAGAACTTTTAAGTGCATCTATTGTGCGTGTGTGTAAGGCATACAAATCAATAACGAGTATATCTACCGTGTTTATTGTGAAGTTCTGTAACACGCCTCGTCATGCTTCGCACAAGACGCCTAAGCCGTTCTTGGGGGAACTGTTGCCACTCCTGTAAGATAGCAGTTCTTAATTCGTCAATATTTTTACATTTTTGATATCGTTGGTTAATTTTTCGGCCAATAAAGTCCCATACATGCTCAATAGGGTTCATGTTGTACAATTCGGGCTCCATGTGGCCTAGCGTTGTCGTCCATGAACATTGTCCTGTCAGCCAACGCATGATTGTCGAAATGGGGGACTACGCGTGTAGCGAGCACATTGTCACGATATTTTTGGCCTGTCAAGACGTATAAGTTCAACTTACAGTCAAAGGAAAAACAACCCCGGACAGTTACACCCCCACCCTAAAAAGCAGTTGTGCCCAAAATGTGGTTGTCCTCAAATGAAGTGTTTCGTTGGCGCCAAACCCGTGCACGATCGTCGGTAGGGCGCAACGAAAAACGACCTTCATCAGACGAGTGGACCCGACTCCATGTGCTAATAGTCCACCCCAAATGAGCATGTGACCAGTCAAATCGAGCATGGCGATGACGTAATGTCAACTGTGGACGTTTTATGGGTCGTCGCGCTCGCATTCCCTGATGGTGGAGGCGTCTGATTACAATGCGTATGCTAATGTGGCCTCAAAGCGCTAAATTACCACGAAGTGCACCAGCTGTACTGGACGGCCGTTGCCGCTCCCGTCTGGATATGAGTCGGTCCTCTCCCGGTGTCGTTTTGCGAGGTCTACCTGCACGTGGACGGTATGGTTAATTTCCGCCGCAACATACCAAACCAATAGAAAATGAAACTTAAAACTCTACCCCAAAAAAAAATCAGCTTTCGTTCGCAAACACAAATGTTGAAAAGTACACATGGCACTTTGCACACCCTGTCATATACACATAAATAAAAATCGATCAATAACCTGTTTCACAGGTAAGTAAGTATGTGTGTACATGTAACGAAAACAGCAAACCGATTTGAAATAAGTTCATTATTAGAAAAAATATTATTGAAACAAGTCAGGTGGTGCTTAACTTTGGTCATACTGTATTTAGAGTTCAGTCGAAAATGTTGCTGATGAAACGTTCTTATTCGGCATTAGGAATAAAGAAGGGTCATCCATTGAACATTCTTGCCAAATTCCATTCCAATTGAACAAGTGGTACTACAGAAGAAGATTAATACGTCAAACGCTTTTGACGAGAGACTGCGACTCACGATGAATGATAGATATAAGCCATGCAATCCAGACGGATGAAGTAAACAAAACTAAATCCCTGAGCAAACTAAATATACGGAATATATCATGGTTGTCTCTAGGTGTCACACCACTGATTTACCAATGAGAACTTGAAGCATATACGAAAGTAGTCCCTTTTCAAGAAAAAAGTTCCTTTCACTTTGCAGTATTGTGAAAACTACTGAATGTAATGGACTAATTAAAATTGATAATTGAAGATAAATATCTAGGGATTATTTTGAGCTCAAATTTGATGAACTTAGTTGTATTTTAATACCTCTATGGAGGATTTGATGCATGACCTATAAATACTTAATTTCTTGGGGATGACCGAGCTATTTTTAGAGTAGGTGTTTTCCGTAGCATGGCATTTCACTGCAAGATTTTAAACATGCCCTGATATTTTGAGAGAACGTAGAGGAATCATGTACGCTTCAGAAAATATATGGTCTTGGTAAGGTTAATCTTAAGATAAAATGACCAGGTAGGCTCGAAAAAGCACAAATTTAGTAGAAAACCTAAAAGATATTAATTAGTGGTTTCACACCTAAAGGCAAAAATGATCAAGATTATCTTTTGTTGCTATCATGTTCAAATTATCCTAACAATATCACAACAGACCCAGAGTGACATTTTCCATACAAAAATGCTACAAAATGCATTGTGGTGTCAGATTACATGGTTAAAATGCATGTTATGTAATATTTTGGAATATTGCTCCCAAACACTGTATATACATGGACACAGGGTATTGCAACTCATTTTATTTTTGTTTATGACTTTATAATTATTGGGAATATGTTATTGAATGTGTTTTTGCAGTAGAAGGGCATATAATATTGAAAATATGGTTGATATTAAGAATTTAATAAATTTCATCATGCAGCAGTTTGTCGACTTCAAATATAGAATATGGTGATATCATGATTGGATTTTTTTCAATCCTACAACTTTTTCCAGGTACATTTTGATAGTTTTAGTTAGAATACATGTACAATGTACTAATAAAATAATATAAGGCTATAGATAGCAGCTTTAATTGAAAATTATGTAGTAAAAACCTGGTAATTTAAGTGATCCCAGAAAAATTATTTTGACTGCTTAGCATTTTCTGTTAATTTTTCAAATTGTCAATTTGGATTTCATCTTTTAGAGTATTATTTGGCTGTAACAGTACATTTGAACATCCAGTTTACTTAAGCAGTGGAAAATTTATGTGGAAGCATATATTTATTGAGTTTTAGGGAAAATTATAGTTGTGCACCATCAGAAATTCCAAGACTTGAATATCAATAAATCATATTTTTGCAAATTTGAGGGAATTAGAAGGAATTTCAACTAAAAATCTATATACAAAAACTTATTTTATGCCTTAAACTACATAATTTATGGGGTAAAAGCATGAATTAACAAAATTAAGAATGATATGAATTCATTTTATGGGATGAAAAAAGGGTCTAAATGCAAACATTTCATAGTATTTAGCTATTGAATATACAACTGAGGCATATATATGTGTTAAAATTGTTTATTATGTTAGAAATTAGCTTAATAACTGTAATATATAAGAGAATAGGTAAGTTTTGGTATATTACACAATCTGAACTCAACAGCTGTAAATGGAGATATTTTCATTAAAAATCGTCAAGAGGGTACCTTTGCATTTGAACACTTATAATTGCAAATATCAGACAGCCATATACCTTATGAGGTTTTATTGGGTTGATATTGCCTAAGGAATAGAAATTAGGCCAACAAATGGTGAAAGAAGCAAGTTTTTATGCTCTTTAGGTGTCAAACCACTAATTCATCAATCAGAGCTTAGAACATATACGAAAGTAGTCCCTTTTCAAGAAAAAAGTTCCTTTCACTTTGTAGTATTATGAAAACTACTGAATGGAATGGTCTAATTACAATTGATAATTGAAGATAAATAAATAGGGATTATTGCGAGCCCAAGTTTGACAGACTTAGTTGTATTGTAATACCTCTATGGAGGATTTGATGCATGACCTATAAATACTGAATTTCTTGGTGATGACAGAGCTATTTTTAGAGTATGTGTTTTCCGTAGCATGGCATTACACGGCAATATTTTAAACATGCCCTAATATTTTGAGAGAACGTAGAGGAAGGATGTACGTTTCAGAAAATATATGGTCTTGGAAAGGTTAAACTTAAGATAAAATGGCCAGGTAGGCTCGAAAAAACACAAATTTAGTAGAAAACCTTAAAGAAATTAGTGGTTTCACACCTCTAGAAATGATGTACCTCTTGGATGAGCTATACAAACGCAGATTTCCAACCCCCTTCAAGAACACCTACAGCCAAAAGACCGGGAAGCTAAACAACCCTAAGTAAGCAACCAAAATGACCCAAATCGGGACAGCGACAATCGGTTATGATCACCTGTGTGCATTAAATTTCAATGACTACCTTTACTTATTTATATTTCAAAATGGACCCCTTTTCTTTGTTCTCGGTTTATGTATATACTATCAGTTAAGTGGTTATTGTCTTAACCGTATCTATTTTGGTCCTGTTTAGAATGTTGCATACAACTACGCACGAATAAACACGACGCAGAACTTATGATAACAACACAGATTAAATCCAGAAAAACATCGCTTAATATATATCTATAACAAGGCTATACTTTGTAGAATATATTAAATGAATTGCTTTTGTGTTTTCGTATATTACTACATAAATGAAAGTAAAAATTAGCAAAAATCTGCATTTCAAATACAGAATGGTAGAACAGAATTTGATAATGCTTTCTGGACATGTATTATCGTTGTCTACCTCGTATGTGGGGTATGTGTGGCGTGATCACAGTTAGCGCGATAGAGTGGGTGATTGCTGTTTAGCGCTAAATGAACATATTTACAACTATATATAATGTGGTAGATCTTGTGTTCGCTCGCCGGTCGGTCAAAGTGGAATTATAAAATTGATATATATTGGAGCTCAGCATTAAGTAGTAAGATCAAAGTCTGTTTGACTCGTTGTCATGGTAATGTATCATAGTGGACATTAATGTCTATACTTGAAGTGTTGTCTCAGTGAAATTACACTATATCAATCTATCTAAGCGTGTCGATCTAGTACAAAACGTGAATCATCTCGTCGACAAATAATTTGTTCTAGCAATGATATAGCTGAGAAAATGTTTACTTTGAGTTAAACAACAAGAACCTATTCATTGCCTTCTTCTTAAGAATCCACTGTCACTTACGAATGAAATGGCTGAACTGATTCAATCTGTATAACAAAATTACCTATCAAAACAAAGCGCATGCAATATCACAAAATAATTGTATGCCATATAAAATACATAATTTTGAAAAATAAATGATGACTATTTGATCCGAAAGAGTCAAGATTTGTCAGGAATGTTTGTAGGAAAATGTATGCGACATTAAACGAACTAATTATGGACGATGTTGGTATAGTTTTTAAAATTGATAAATTGACAGAACTGGTACAAAGAAATGATACGTAACAATCCGGATTGCTGAACTTCTTAATTGCGTAATTCTACAGAAACTATTAATCCATTCTCATTTTTACTACAGGAAGTTGCATGATATTTTAAGGTATTTTTGAGAAATTAATTCTAGTAAGACATAATCACAACCAAGGACCAGTGACACATGTTGACGTTAAAATACATTAAGGACATACATTTTATTCATTTTGCAAGTTGTCATGTATATTTCCTGCAATTTTAGACAATTACGCTGAAACAGGGAAATCAATGCATAATGAGTGCAAGCAGATTTGTGCAATTATTTATATAGCATTGAACCTATTTAGTTCCAGCACATTCGTACTTTTAAATACAACAACATTGGACCAGACACAACCATTTCCAACTTATATGGGAGCCGTCGTAGTCGTGATCGTATGGTAGTTGGATTTACAACTACCTGTGCAATCAATGCATATCAAACCCCGTTTATGGCAAGGCGTACTAGATACAGCATTATGTGATATAATTTGTCAGTAACTTGCGACAGGTCGGTGGCTTTTTCCAGGTACTCCGGTTTCCTTCACCAAGGAAGCTGACCGTCACGATATAACTGAAATATTGCGTAAAACATCCCCCCCTCTTTCCAAAAAAACCCCCAATCAATTGATATGGAGGTTTACCCCGAATAACTTACTAAATTTTTGAACATTTACAACTGAAACAAGAAAATTATTAAAAACAAAGGGGTAAATAATTAATATAAAATATCTAGAAAGTTTGCTTTTCATGGAAAGGTGCGGGGATTTCTTAAAGCAAATATATTGGCAAATGTGAATGTCATAATCAAGGGGCATACGCGGTCGTGATCGCAGCGTAGTTGGATTTATAACTAACTAAGCAATCAATGCCTATCACCACTAGCGTAGTGATTTCGAACCCACTCAGGCGAGGTGTACTCAATACAACATTATATGATCAAGGAATCACATTTATATTTTCCATGTTTCAAATTTCCTTCATAGAAAACATTGTCATTAATATTTATGAGGTAGGGATGCTCTTGTTTGACAATAGTGTTTTGAAAATGTATATGTTGAATACACAACTAAGCCTCCACATAAATTCATTATATTATTTCATTTTGTTTATTTCCTTCATAAAACAATTTGTCGGAAGTATATGATAAAAAGATTAATGCATGACATTTTCCATATCATCCCGGCTATCATCCCTCGACCCATATCAACCCTCGACTGCGTCTTGGGTTGATAAGGGGGTCTCGGCATGATACGCGGGCTGATATGGAAAAGGTTATGTATTAATATCTATGTAATATGCAAATGGATTAGTTATTATATTTCAAAGATATATCGGAAACAAGGAGAACTCCCTTTGAGTAATTATACAAAATTGAGGCACTTTCAACATGAACGCTTCGCTTACAAACCCATTGTTATATTTTGCGATAACTAATCCTGATACTTGCTAGGATTTTTATAAAAGCATTAGTATTAATTATGGAAGTTACAAATTAAAACTAGGGCTACATTTAAATTAACAACGAAAATCCCTATCACATTTATCATTTATTGCCAGTTCTAACGATAAAAACATTTCTGGACAACCCTATAACTTAGAGAAGAGCTGATATCGTTGTCGGGAAAATTGTGACCTTATATGTGAGTAATGATATCTTCCCCTGACACTTTGAACTACGTTTCACTGACACTAGCTGTCATCTCACGATTACCGTTAACTATTTTAGTATCGGCAGGACAATTGTAATATCTAGCTTTTTTCTGGTTTTGAAATAAAGATAACATGTTGTTACAGGAAGTCATTAAAATGGTTAGTAAAATTATGTTAGTAATCAAATGTATTGCAAGGAAAATTTGAAGATATCAAAGGGGTAATCAGAAGCCGTGAATCGAATGACAGACAATACAATGGCTGATAAGGGTAATAACAAAATTACCGAACTCCGAACAATCTTACAAAGGGAAAGTCAAAACTCATAAGTATATAAACAGACAAAATCAGTCAACAATCAGAAAACTGTGAAAACCGTAATGACCCTGACTTGGTAGAGGCATTTCTAAAGAAATGGTGGGTTGAATCAGATTTTAAAGCGCCAAACCTCCCGCTTTCATTACGGCTCAAAGGTTCCGGCTGTCACTATAACAGTATTTGATTGCTTAATGCCACTCTTCGCAGTGTTTCAGCTATATCGTTGCGTGAACTAATGCTATACTAACTTAAGATACTTACAAGATCCTTAGAAATACAACATACTTGTCTATAAAACAAACGATGTATGTTATATAACTATATTTTTACAATATATCAATTTCTTTAAAAAAAATGAAAATTGTGTACATTGTAGAATAAGGACAAACAATGATCTACAAAACACTGCACAGAAAACTAAATAGTGGGCAACGCGAATCTCACTAAAACCGAGGGTGAGCTCACGTGCTCTGGAAGGGTTAGCAGTTCCTGTTCCACTAGTGGCATCTGTCGCTTTGTTCTTGTTACAAAGAAATAAAAGCGGTATAACATATAAAAGTATTAATTAATTAATATTAATATATCTAGAACAAATAGTTCTTTATCAACCTAACATCTCGAAATGTCCCCCCTCTTTCTTGAAATTTAGTATAATTTTGTTTTTATATTTCTTAGTATGTAATAAGATGAAGAGGAAAAAATACCACACTCTAAGATTGGTTCAAAATCCAATGGGAAAACAGACAAAACCGAAACTCCTAATACTAATTAATATGACCACTCACTTTCATGGCAGGGTACATGTACCTAATCAAAAGTGGCGGGGATAAACTAGTTTTAAAGACCCAAAACTCTCCTTTTAAAGAAATGATGCGGTAATGCAAATGGGAGTAAAATGTCAACCCTTACCAACAACCGTGTTAACATTGTTATTATAAAGAATGTTCTAATCTTGATTATTATACATTATCAATTTATTATCATGACACAAAATATTATGTAATTGATCTAAACATTGATAGTTATTGTTTCTTTTATAGAAAATGATGATTGTATTCTAATCATGAAGATGTAACATTGGCGTCAGATATTTTAACGTTGTGAAGAATAATTTCAATATGGTAAATACTACATCGGTCAGAATATCTATTCAATTATTGTGTGTAATTTTAGTTCTCTACAACCTTAGAAATATTACTCTACCAAAAAAAAAACATGTTCCCCAAGAGACTATTTGAATTAAAATATAAATGCGTTGGTGATCTAACTGGGTTAATTTCTGACATTTTTAGAATAGCGGATATATACAATTAGATTGACTGAACAGAACAGGCCATGAAGACAAGCTATTTCCCTTGAAACGTGTGTAGAATCATATCATTGAGAATCAGTTCAACAGTGGGAATAAAATGGCTTGGAAAAAATGTTTATTGGCGAGACTTCCTTTCCTCCGTCTATTCTTCCTTTCCTCCGTCTATTTCTTCACATTGCTCTAGATCGAGACTGACGAATTGACACTAATTACCTTATTATTTATTGTGCTATTACGATGCAAAAAGTAGGGCAACTGCTTCTTGAGAGTTTTATTTAGTTTATTTATGACCATTTTACGACATATACGAATAACTTCTGACAACACTTACGACATTGAAAACGAAATATGGAGACATTTTATCTTTATTGTAAAGAATTACAGTCAGTGTTTTAATGGATGAAATGACTAAGGACAATTTACTATACATAATACATATATAATATCATTAAACCATGCCTCGGACATGGACGATTAGGGCTAATTACTTCTTTCGGAAATGTGAAGCAAATATATCCAGAAGACATTATACAATTAATTGCATGCTATACTATAGCGGTCGTCATCATGAGTTGGTTGACCGCTCAAAATATCAATTTCTTATATGTCAATGATTTCGTTCCCCTTAAGATAATTTTTCACACTTTCTCTATCACCGACATTACATTTACTGGATTTGACTTGACTGTTGTTATCGAGAACCAGGTAAATAAATCAATTATAATAAATATATAAATATTACTGAAATTTCATGTGTTCAAATGTATGTTTTATATTTACCATCAATAGAGGAAAATTAAAAAACTGTGAAAAAATATACGATCTACTGCCATTTTTGAAGAGGGGCTTTTAGAAAATATGTTTTGCTTAATTGGGAAAATATTGCTCATTGTCTCAAAATCTACCATTATTGTGGAAAAAGCCAAATGTTTGGAATCTTTATAAAGCATAATGGGAAACAGGGATGTATATTTGTATATATTAATGAAGTGAGCAGAATACTTCAGATATTATTCATAATGGCTGACATGCTGTTTGTGAAAACGAACGCAATGACATGAGTTGTTCACAATAAAGTTTCCTAATTACCAGTCTATTACACATTTCTTGTGGCCGTCGCAAACACACGATAAATTATGTTTTGTATAAATATAAATGTTCGTGACGACGTTTCTAAGTGTGATCTAGCAATGATCATATCAGTTACATCTGTTATAGTGCCATCACGAGGAATAATGGAACTAATAGACTGGAACATAAAAAGCACTACGTCATTACACACTGATGATAACATGGACAATATAATGCCATGAGATATTGATGTTGGTATTGCAACTTGGAAAATCTTACGTCACGAGACACTGAAGCCGCTATTGCAACTTGAAAAATCTTCTCACGAGACCCTGAAGTTGTCACTTTGACGTGAAAAATATCTTACATCACGAGACACTGAAGCCGCTATTGCAACCTGGAAAGTCTTACGTCACTAGACACTGAAACCGCTATTGCAACTTGGAAAATATCATGTCACGAGACACTGAAGTTGTCACTAAAACGTGCATATCTCTTACGTCACGACAAACTGACGTCGCATTCTAACACGAACAACCTTACGTGTGAGTCACTGAGGTGGCCATTGAAGTATGGAAAACCTTAGTTAGCCTTTTAATCAGGGGAACCCTTTTAATATGAGACACCGATGTGCACATTTTAACATGAAAATTCGTCGTTGTAGGAAACTGATGTGGCCATTGAAACATTATGAACATTTTGTGTGAGATACTGATGTCGTCATGTGGTCATTGCAACTTTCATTCGGCATTCTGCAACGATATGGACACTGGAACATGGAAGCTAGTTATAGACCTTTGTGAAATGAGAACACCTTCGTGTGAGATGCTGGTGTGGCCTGTATGATATGAGAACTCCTACTTCCTACGTGTGAGACGCTGGTGTGACCATTGTGATATGATAACACCTTCGTGTGAGACACTGGTGTGACCTTCGTGATATGAGAACACCTTCGTGTGAGACGCTGGTGTGACCTTTGTGATATGAGAACTCCTACCTGTGAGACGCTGGTGTGACCATTGTGATATGAGAACACCTTCGTGTGAGACACTGGTGTGATCTTCGTGATATGAGAACACCTTCGTGTGAGACGCTGGTATGACCTTTCTGATATGAGAACTCCTTCGTGTCAGAGGCTGCTGTGATCATTGTGTTTTGAGAACAACTTCGTGTGAGACACTGCTGTGACCTTTATGATATGAGAATACCTTCGTGTGAGACGTTGGTGTGACCTTGTGATATGAGAACACCTTCTTGTGAGACGCTGATGTGGCCTTTGTGATATGAGAAAACCTTCGTGTGCGACGCTTGTGTTGCCTTTGTGATATGAGAACACCTTCGAGTCAGACGCTGGTGTGGCCTTTGTCATATGACAACACTTCGTGTCAGACGCTGATGTGGCCTTTGTGATATGAGAACACCTTCGTGTGAGACGCTGGTGTTGCCTTTGTGATATGACAAAAACTTCATGTGAGACGCTAGTGTGACCATTGTGATATGAGAACAACTTCGTGTGAGACGCTGGTATGGCCTTTGTGATATGACAACAACTTCATGTGAGACGCTAGTGATACCTATCTGATATTAGAACACCTTCGTGTGAGACACTGATGTGACTTTTGTAATATGAGAACACCTTCGTTTGATACGCTGGTGTGAACATCGTGATATGAGAACACCTTCGTGTGAGACACTGATGTGACCTTTGTGGTATGAGAACATCTTCGTGTGAGACGCTGGTGTCAACATTGTGATATGACAACAACTTCGTGTGAGACGCTGGTGTGAACAACGTGATATGAGAAAAACTTCGTGTCAGACGATGGTGTGACCTTTGTGATATGAGAGCATCTTCGTGTGAGATGCTGGTGTGAACATTGTGATGCGAGAACACATTCGTGTGAAACACTGGCGTGACCTTTTTGATATGAGAACACCTTCGTGTCAGATGCTGGTATGACCTTTCTTTGTGATATGGGAACACTTTCATGTGAGACGCTGGTGTGACTATTGTGATATGAGAACAACTTCGTGTGAGACGCTGGTGTGACCATTGTGATATCAGAGCACCTTCGTGTGAGACGCTGGTGTGACCATTGTAATATGAGAAAAACCTCGTGTCAGATGCTGGTGTGACCATTGTGATATGATAACACCTTCGTGTGAGACGCTGGTGTGACCATTGTGATATGAGAACACCGTCGTCTGAGATGCTGGTGTGACCATTGTGAAATGAGAACACCTTCGTGTGAGACGCTGGTGTGATCATTGTGATATGAAACAACCTTCATGTAAGACGCTGGTGTGGTCTTTGTGATATGAGAACAGCTTCGTGTGAGACGTTGGTGTGATCATTGTGATATGAGAGCACATTCGTGTGAGACGCTGGTGTGGCCTTTGTGATGTAAGAACACTTTCATGTGAGATCATGGTGTGAACATTGTGATATGAGAACAACTTCGTGTGAGACGCTGTGTGACTTTTGTGATATGAGAACAACTTCCTGTGAGACACTGGTGTGACCTTTGTGATATCAGAACACCTTCATGTGAGACGATGGTGTGACCATTGTGAAGTGAGAACAACTTGATGTGAGACACTGGTGTTACCTTTGTGATATGAGAACACATTCGTAGGAGAAACTGTTGTGGAACCAATGCTTATAAGACTCGTATATCAATATCCTAGTAATAAGCATTTACATCGGTGTACTTCGTCAAAAACAAGAATTGCTGTATCGTGAATCGTCAATATATTCGATATGGAAACACGTACATGACAGCGTTTTTTCAGTAGTAGGGAAAATAGCTAAACCTCGCCATTTTTTCTTTAAAGAATATGTACCAAGCTAGGAGAACGAGTGGTCACGCATATGTGTATCGATTTTGCCTTTGATTGGAGCTTTGAATTGTTCTGCCGGTGCGGTATTGATTGTTTGTCAATTTATTGGATTGTTACCTGGACAGTATATTATTTTCCTATAAGTGTGTATGGTCTTCTCAAGTGTGTCTGGTCTAATATCTGCTTCGTTCGGGATTGTATCCGGTATGGTTCGTCGCTATCTTCTGAATTGTCTCGGTATCAGATTCGTGTTAGTCTCAAGTATATCCGGTATGGCCTTCGCTATACGTTGCAGTGTACCCGACATGGCCTTTGCTATATGTTGGAGTGTATCCGGTGTGGTCTTCGCTATATGTTGGAGTCTATCTGGTATGGCCTTCGCTATGTGTTGGAGTGTATCCGGTATTGCCTTCGCTATATGTTGCAGTGTATTCGGTATGGCCTTCGCTATATGTTGCATTGTATCCGGCATTGCCTTCGCTATACGTTGCAGTGTATCCGGTATTGCCTTCGCTATATGTTGCAGTGTATCCGGTATTGCCTTCGCTATATGTTGCAGTGTATCCGGTATTGCCTTCGCTATATGTTGCAGTGTATCCGATATGGCCTTCGCTATATGTTGGAGTGTATCCGGCATTGCCTTCGCTATATGTTGCAGTGTATCCGGTGTGATCTTCTCTTTAATCGCAAATATATCCGTTATGGCATTCACTATATTCTAGATCGTATCCAGTACATATGTGCATTGCTATTCTTAATGAACAAATGACAAAGCACATTCAAAATTTCATCAAACCTCAAAATATGTTTTATGATGGAAACATCACATCAATATATGCTAGACTAAACCGAAGAGGCAATCAGGAACAATCCAGAGAAACTGGCAACATTCGGTACACACGACGCAGGACGAAGAGAAACAAAGCAAAAACCACAATACAGAAATCGAAAACAAATTTACAACAGAGAACTCGCCAAACATCATGGGAGTAAAGACAGGCACCCGTGAAGGGCAAAGAGTTCCTGTATCTTCTAAGATACCCGTCATGTTACTCATACAATCAATATTTGTTGGATACGACTATAAACCTATGATATTAACTATATATTTTAAGCATATTTTAATTGTCTACTAAATGACAATTAGGATCGGAAACAAGCTACAAAACTCAGTATGGTCGTCTCCTCCAATAAATCACCATTCTTTGATATGCTATCGACCAACGCTATCGACATCTAGCCCCTGGTTGTATTTTTGTAGTTGATTTTAATAGTACCCAGCACTATGCTCCTTTTATGAATGCAGTTTGACTGCACGTTGATTTGTTATTAGTCAGTTCTAACCTTGGTAATTTGCTACCACGTGGTTTAATAGGAAGCATGTACAACATCGGACCATGAACGTTCTGACCAGCGCCCAACTCTACACGTAAACATTGAATTGAATGAATAAACTGTAAACCAAATCGTGAATGTTAACAAATAATCTTTCTGATGAAATATATTTTATTAACAAGGTGGCGGGGCGAAACATTCAGTAAAGTACTATTTTTCCTCCTCATAGTCAAATGTGATTTTTCCAATTTATCAAATATAACAAACAGATGGATTCCGGGTAAAAATGGATGTTGTTGACAAACAAAAATAGTCGCACATCGGTATTAAAAATCGGTGAATAGTAAATTGTGAATAGGCCAATAGAAAATTACATACATAAGAATTCTACAATTCTTCAATACACGTTCATTTACTATTATTACAACCCCTCTTACCCTCCATTATACAAGGTGGGAAAGTACAATATAACATCTTCATTTACTAATATTACAACCCCTCTTCCCCTCCCTTATACAAGGTGGATAAGGACAACATAACATCTTTATTTACTAATATTACAGCCTCTCTGCCTCTCCCTTATACAAGGTGGGTAATGACATTATAATATCTTTATTTACTAATATTACAACCTCTCTTCCCCTTCCGTATTCAAGGTGGGTAAGGACAATATAACATCTTCATTTACTAATATTACAACCTCTCTTCCCCTCCCTTATACAACGTGGGTAAGGACAATATAACGTCTTTATTTACTAATATTACAACTTCACTTCCCCTCCCTTATACAAGGTGGGTAAGGACAATATAACATCTTTATTTACTAATATTACAACCCCTCTTCCTCTCCCTTATGCAAGGTGGGTAAGGACAATATAACATCTGTATTTACTAATATTACAACCCCTCTTCCCCTACCTCGTACAATGTTGGTAAGGACAACATAACATCTTCATTTACTAATATTACAACCCCTCTTCCTCTCCCTTATGCAAGGTGGGTAAGGACAATATAACATCTGCATTTACTAATATTACAACCCCTCTTCCCCTACCTCGTACAATGTTGGTAAGGACAACATAACATCTGTATTTACTAATATTACAACCCCTCTTCCCCTCCCTTATACAAGGTGGGTAAGGACATTATAATATCTTTATTTACTAATATTACAACCTCTCTTCCCCTTCCGTATACAAGGTGGGTAAGGACAATATAACATCTTCATTTACTAATATTACAACCTCTCTTCCCCTCCCTTATACAACGTGGGTAAGGACAATATAACGTCTTTATTTACTAATATTGCAACTTCACTTCCCCTCCCTTAAACAAGGTGGGTAAGGACAATATAACGTCTTTATTTACTAATATTACAACCCCTCTTCCTCTCCCTTATGCAAGGTGGGTAAGGACAATATAACATATGTATTTACTAATATTACAACCTCTCTTCCCCTACCTCGTACAATGTGGGTAAGGACAACATAACATCTTCATTTACTAATATTACAACCTCTCTTCCCCTCCATTATGCAAGGTGGGTAAGGACAATATAACATCTTTATTTACTAATATTACATACTCTCTTCTCCTCCCTTATACAAGGTGGGTAAGGACAATATAACATATGTATTTACTAATATTACAACCTCTCTTCCCCTACCTCGTACAATGTGGGTAAGGACAATATAACATCTTTATTTACTAATATTGCAACCTCTCTTCCCCTCCTTTATACAAGGTGGGTAAGGACAAAATAATATCTTCATTTACTAATATTACAACCTCTCTTCCCCTCCCTTATGCAAGGTGGGTAAGGACAATATAACATCTTCATTTACTAATATTACAACCTCTCTTCCCCTACCTCGTACAATGTGGGTAAGGACAACATAACATCTTTATTTACTAATATTACAACCTCTCTTCCCCTCCATTATGCAAGGTGGGCAAGGACAATACAACATCTTTATTTACTAATATTACATACTCTCTTCCCCTCCCTTACACAAGGTGGGTAAGGACAATATAGCATCTTTATTTACTAATATTGCAACTTCTCTTCCCCACCCTCATACAAGGTGGGTAAGGACAATATAATATCTTAATTTACTAATATTACAACCTCTCTTCCCCTCCCTCATACAAGGTGGGGTAGGACAATATAACATCTGTATTTACTAATATTACAACCTCTCTTCTCCTCCCTTATGCAAGGTGGGTAAGGACAATATAACATCTTCATTTACTAATATTGCAACCTCTCTTCCCCTCCCTTATACAAGGTGGGTAAGGACAATATTACATCTTTATTTACTAATATTACAACCTCTCTTCCCCTCCCTCATACAAGGTGGGGTAGGACAATATAACATCTGTATTTACTAATATTACAACCTCTCTTCCCCTCCCTCATACAAGGTGGGGTAGGACAATATAACATCTGTATTTACTAATATTACAACCTCTCTTCCCCTCCCTTATGCAAGGTGAGTAAGGACAATATAACATCTGTATTTACTAATATTACAACCTCTCTTCTCCTCCCTTATGCAAGGTGGGTAAGGACAATATAACATCTTCATTTACTAATATTGCAACCTCTCTTCCCCTCCCTTATACAAGGTGGGTAAGGACAATATTACATCTTTATTTACTAATATTACAACCTCTCTTCCCCTCCCTCATACAAGGTGGGGTAGGACAATATAACATCTGTATTTACTAATATTACAACCTCTCTTCTCCTCCCTTATGCAAGGTGGGTAAGGACAATATAACATCTTTATTTACTAATATTACAACCTCTCTTCCCCTCCCTTATACAAGGTGGGTAAGGCCAATATAACATCTTTATTTACTAATGTTACAACCTCTCTTCCCCGCCCTTGTGCAAGGTGAGTAAGGACAATATAACCTCTTTATTTACTAATATTACAACCTCTCTTTCCCTCCCTTATACAAGGTTGGTAAGGACAATATCACATCTTCATTTACTAATATTACAACTCTCTTCCTCTCCCTTATACAAGGTGGGTAAGGACAATATAGCATCTTTATTTACTAATATTACAACCTCTCTTCCTTTCCCTTATACAAGGTGGGTAAGGACAATATAACATCTGTATTTACTAATATTACAACCTCTCTTCCCCTACCTTATACAAGGTCGGCAAGGACAATATAATATCTGTATTTACTAATATTACAGCCTCTCTTCCCCTCCCTTATACATGGTGGGTAAGGACAATATAACACCTTTATTTACTAATATTACAACCTCTCTTTCCCTCCCTTTAACAAGGTGGGTAAGGACATTATACCATCTTTATTTACTGATATTACAACCCCTCTTCCTCTCCCTTATACAAGATGCGTAAGGACAAATAACATCTTTATTTACTAATATTACAACCTCTCTTCCTCTTCCTTATGCAATGTGGGTAAGGACAATAAAACATCTTTATTTACTAATATTGCAACCTCCCTTCCCCTCCCTTATACAAGGTGGGTAAGGACAATATAACATCTTTATTTACTAATGTTACAACCTCTATTCCCCTCCCTTATGCAAGGTTGGTAAGGACAATAGAACATCTTCATTTACTAATATTAAAACCTCACTTCCCCTCCCTAATACACGGTGGGCAAGGACAATATAACATCTTCATTTACTAATATTACAACCCCTCTTCCCCTCCCTTATGCAATGTGGGTAAGGACAATATAACATCTTTATTTACTAATATTACAATGCCTCTTCCCCTCCCTTATACAAGATGCGTAAGGACAATATAACATCTTTATTTACTAATATTACAATCCCTCTTCCCCTCCCTTATACAAGATGCATAAGGAAATTATAACATCTTTATTTACTAATATTGCAACCTCTCTTCTCCTCCCTCATACAACGTGTGTAGGACAATATAACATCTTTATTTACTAATATTACAACCTCTCCTCCCCTCCCTTATACAAGGTGGGTAAGGACAACATAACATCTGTATTTACTAATATTACAACCTCTCTTCCCCTGCCTTATACAAGGTGGGTAAGGACAATATAACATCTTCATTTACTAATATTACAACCTCTCTTCCCATCCCTTATACAAGGTGGGTAAGGACAATATAACATCTTTATTTACTAATATTGCAACCTCTCTTCCCCTCCCTTATGCAAGGTGGGTAAAGACAACATAACATCTTTATTTACTAATATTACACCCTCTCTTCCCCTCCCTCATACAACGTGGGGTAGGACAATATAGCATCTGTATTTACTAATATACAACCCCTCTTCCTCTCCCTTATGCAAGGTGGGTCAGGACAATATAACATCTTCATTTACTAATATTACAACCTCTCTTCCCCTCCCTCATACAACGTGGGGTAAAACAATATAGCATCTGTATTTACTAATATACAACCCCTCTTCCTCTCCCTTATGCAAGGTGGGTCAGGACAATATAACATATTTATTTACTAATATTACAACCTCTCTTCCCCTCCCTTATACAAGATGAGTAAGGACAATGTAACATCTGTATTTACTAATATTACAACCTCTTTTCCCCTCCCTTATACAAGGTGGGTAAGGACAATATAACATCATTATTTACTAATATTACAACCTCTCTTCCCCTCCGTTATAGAAGGTGGGTAAGGACAATATAACATCATTATTTACTAATATTACAATCTCTCTTCCCCTCCGTTATAGAAGGTGGGTAAGGACAACATAACATCTTTATTTATTAATATTACAACCTCTCTTCCTCTCCCTTATACAAGGTTGGTAAGGACAATATAACATCTTTATTTACTAATATTACAACCTCTCTTCCCCTCCGTTATAGAAGGTGGGTAAGGACAATATAACATCATTATTTACTAATATTACAATCTCTCTTCCCCTCCGTTATAGAAGGTGGGTAAGGACAATATAACATCTTTATTTATTAATATTACAACCTCTCTTCCTCTCCCTCATGCAAGGTGGGTAAGGACAATATAACATCTTTATTTACTAATATTACAACCTCTCTTCCCCTGCCTTATACAAGGTGGGTAAGGACAATATAACATCTTCATTTACTAATATTACAACCACTCTTTCCCTCCCTTATACAAGGTGGGTAAGGACAATGTAACATCTGTATTTACTAATATTACAACCTCTCTTCCCCTCCCTTATACAAGGTGGGTAAGGACAATATTACATCTTCATTTACTAATATTACAACCACTCTTTCCCTCCCTTATACAAGGTGGGTAAGGACAATATAACATCTTTATTTACTAATATTACAACCTCTCTTCCCCTCCCTTATAGAAGGTGGGTAAGGACAAAATAACATCTTTATTTACTAATATTACAACCTCTCTTCCCCTCCCTTATACAAAGTGGGAAAGGACGATATAAAATCTGTATTTACTAATATTACAACCTCTCTTCCCCTCCGTCATACAAGGTGGGTAAGGACAATATAACATCTTCATTTACTAATATTACAACCTCTCTTCCCCTCCCTTTAACAAGATGGGTAAGGACAATATAGCATCTTTATTTACTAATATTACAACCTCTCTTCCCCTCCCTTATATAAGGTGGAAAAGGACAATATAACATCTTCATTTACTAATATTACAACCCCTCTTCCTCTCCCTTATACAAGGTGGGTAAGGACAATATAACATCTTCATTTACGAATATTACAACCCCTATTCCCCTCCCTCATACAAAGTGTGTAATGACAATATAACATATTTATTTACTAATATTACAACCTCTCTTCCCCTCCCTTATACAAGGTGGGTAAGGACAATATAACATCTTTATTTACTAATATTACAACCTCTCTTCCCCTCCCTTATACAAGGTGGGTAAGGACAATAAAACATCTTTATTTACTAATATTACAACCTCTCTTCCCCTCCCTTATACAAGGTGGGTAAGGACAATATAACATCTGTATTTACTAATATTACAACCTCTCTTCCCCTCTCTTATACAAGGTGGGTAAGGACAATATAACATCTTTATTTACTAATATTACAACCTCTCTTCCCCTCCCTTATACAAGGTGGGTAAGGACAATAAAACATCTTTATTTACTAATATTACAACCTCTCTTCCTCTCCCTTATACAAGATGGGTAAGGACAAAATAACATCTTTATTTACTAATATTACAACCTCTCTTCCCCTCACTTATACAAGGTGGGTAAGGACAATATAACATCTTTATTTACTAATATTACAACCTCTCTTCCCCTCCCTTATACAAGGTGGGTAAGGACAATAAAACATCTTTATTTACTAATATTACAACCTCTCTTCCCCTCCCTTATACAAGATGGGTAAGGACAAAATAACATCTTTATTTACTAATATTACAACCTCTCTTCCCCTCACTTATACAAGGTGGGTAAGGACAATATAACATCTTTATTTACTAATATTACAACCTCTCTTCCCCTCCCTTATACAAGGTGGGTAAGGACAATAAAACATCTTTATTTACTAATATTACAACCTCTCTTCCCCTCCCTTATACAAGATGGGTAAGGACAAAATAACATCTTTATTTACTAATATTACAACCCCTCTTCCTCTCCCTTATACAAGGTGGGTAAGGACAATATAACATCTTCATTTACGAATATTACAACCCCTATTCCCCTCCCTCATACAAAGTGTGTAATGACAATATAACATATTTATTTACTAATATTACAACCTCTCTTCCCCTCCCTTATACAAGGTGGGTAAGGACAATATAACATCTTTATTTACTAATATTACAACCTCTCTTCCCCTCCCTTATACAAGGTGGGTAAGGACAATAAAGCATCTTTATATTACTAATATTACTACCTCTCTTCCCCTCCCTTATACAAGGTGGGTAAGGACAATATAACATCTGTATTTACTAATATTACAACCTCTCTTCCCCTCCCTTATACAAGGTGGGTAAGGACAATAAAACATCTTTATTTACTAATATTACAACCTCTCTTCCCCTCCCTTATACAAGGTGGGTAAGGACAATAAAACATCTTTATTTACTAATATTACAACCTCTCTTCCCCTCCCTTATACAAGGTGGGTAAGGACAATAAAACATCTTTATATTACTAATATTACTACCTCTCTTCCCCTCCCTTATACAAGGTGGGTAAGGACAATATAACATCTGTATTTACTAATATTACAACCTCTCTTTCCCTCCCTTATACAAGGTGGGTAAGGACAATAAAACATCTTTATTTACTAATATTACAACCTCTCTTCCCCTCCCTTATACAAGGTGGGTAAGGACAATATAACATCTGTATTTACTAATATTACAACCTCTCTTCCCCTCCCTTATACAAGGTGGGTAAGGACAATAAAACATCTTTATTTACTAATATTACAACCTCTCTTCCTCTCCCTTATACAAGATGGGTAAGGACAAAATAACATCTTTATTTACTAATATTACAACCTCTCTTCCCCTCACTTATACAAGGTGGGTAAGGACAATATAACATCTGTATTTACTAATATTACAACCTCTCTTCCCTTCCCTTATACAAGGTGGGTAAGGACAATAAAACATCTTTATTTACTAATATTACAACCTCTCTTCCCCTCCCTTATACAAGATGGGTAAGGACAAAATAACATCTTTATTTACTAATATTACAACCTCTCTTCCCCTCACTTATACAAGGTGGGTAAGGACAATATAACATCTTTATTTACTAATATTACAACCTCTCTTCCCCTCCCTTATACAAGATGGGTATGGACAAAATAACATCTTTATTTACTAATATTACAACCTCTCTTCCCCTCCCTTATACAAGATGGGTATGGACAAAATAACATCTTTATTTACTAATATTACAACCTCTCTTCCCCTCACTTATACAAGGTTGGTAAGGACAATATAACATCTTTATTTACTAATATTACAACCTCTCTTCCCCTCCCTTATACAAGATGGGTAAGGACAATATAACATCTTTATTTACTAATATTACAACCTCTCTTCCCCTCCCTTATACAAGATGGGTAAGGACAAAATAACATCTTTATTTACTAATATTACAACCTCTCTTCCCCTCACTTATACAAGGTGGGTAAGGACAATATAACATCTTTATTTACTAATATTACAACCTCTCTTCCCCTCCCTTATACAAGATGGGTAAGGACAATATAACATCTTTATTTACTAATATTACAACCTCTCTTCCCCTCCCTTATACAAGATGGGTAAGGACAAAATAACATCTTTATTTACTAATATTACAACCTCTCTTCCCCTCCCTTATACAAGATGGGGAAGGACAATATAGCATTCTATTTTCTATTGTATACTTAGTATACCTTATACCCAGCAGGAAGTTAATCTCTAATTTTGGAAAATCTGGTCTTTTGTTCGCGTTTTAAATTGATGTTGATACTGAATTTATTTTGAATCTAAATAATTTGATAGGCTAATATATATGAAGTAGCTTCGATTATTGTTGTAGGTAATTTAGATTGATTACAGATTCTAAGCCAAGACATATTAGAATGATCCCTTATAGCATGTGCCATGTAAAACTATAATCCTCATATAATACATAGAGTAATACCCCTAAGCTCGGAGAAAGCAGCAAACATTAGCGACATCCTACGTAAAATAATATATACAGACTTCAAAAGATTGTGCCGTTTATTAGTTATGGAAACTTCTTTATCTCCGTGTAACGGTAAAGGCCGATAGGCAAGATAAATGATCGATACCAGCTATAGCATTCTATAACGACTGTCACATCACTGGTTGATCAATGTTAGCTAACATGTTTTAATGTACCAGGAATTCATTATATTATAACAGTGCTAAACAGACTTAAAAAGAAACGGAAAAGACTAAATCAAGTTTTTTTTCTACTTCTATAAATTGTGAAAGGTAAGCTATTATTTTTTTAATAATATCATAATTATATAATTGGCTTTTCATAATTGAGAATAAGATAAAACAGAAAGCTAGTTATATATAACTAAAATATGTATATATGTATTTATTATTTGGAAGCTTATAAATTTACATTTTTCTATATTTTATTTATTTCCAGCAAGGAAATTGGAAATAAGACTTGTCTATTTTACATTGATTTTTTACGAAATGGTGTCCACTTTAACGAAAATACAATTGCCGAAATTTGAAAATAAACACAATTTTGTAATATATATTTCATTAAAAGTTACAAAAATAAATAAAGTATGATATTTTTTCATAATTATTATTTTGCATATTTACAGCGTTACATGTATACAATAAAATTTTACTTTCATTTATCATATTTCTTAATTGATACTGAACTTTACTGATATGATATGCATGAGGCCAGGATAAGGTACTGGTACTTATATTTTCCCACTAACATAATGTATAGTTTTCAATAAAGATTTGAATTGGAAAAAAAATAAACTTTATTTCATTAACAGATGTCAGACTATATGTTTTACCCGAAACATTAAACATGTATTTAGTTTAAAAAGAAAGAAGGAGAACCCATTGATTCACTAAGAAAAAGATCGTTAAAAAAAACATAAAAAGGATTATTAATTATTAATCTCTAGTTTTCCGTTTTGTATAGCATTTTCAAATGATGAATTTATACGATGGGTAAATAGCATACTTGCACATGTTTTTTTATTAATTATTATTTTAATCAAATATAAATGTTTTTGCATTGCTATGTTGAGAATCAATGTTAATTCTTCATAGAAACATATGAAAGTTCTACGAACCAAGACGGCTAACTCAAATCTAGCTAAATGTAAACTAACTTTGAGTGCTTTAAAGAGACAGGAAAATGAACATATTACTTCTACATATTATGTTTGAATAACCCTTGATTATTTTCCTGTTTTCAAGGAGAAAGGCCTTTACTCCCGTAGTTCATAACTATTTACATGACTGAATGCAAGAACAATTACTTTTACTTTAATCAATATGAGAATCAATGTTTTCTTTTAATGCAAGAGGTGGTTAGTTATATATCAAAAGTCACGTTAGGTCTATATAATGGTCGAAATACAGGCGAATTAAGGCTACATATTCAATACGCCACTGTAACAATATGTAATTACCTACATTTGTTCTTCAAGTTAATGCATATTTTAAAAGTGGTGCTATTGAGTACAGTAATCTCATGATTTAGGAAATGCTACATGGGTTCTTTTGAGGACCTTTATTCCTATGTATTATTGTTAATGTATGTCATATGTTTCGTCATAACTTGCAAATCGAATACTTCAGATAAAATGGAATCTTAAAGACTGACCATATGGTTTTGACACAAGATAATTCACATTTATTAATTAGTATATATGTAAATTATTTCTCTGAATCAATTCGTGATAAATATGCTGTAAGTTATGTAGAAATCAGTTAAAATGCTTCTCAATATCCAATTAAAACATCTCCAAATCGTCAAGGAAAAACAGATAATGTTTACCAGAGAAAACAGGAATTTCGAGGGCTAACGAGTTAATTTTCTTTGCTGTCTTTTTTGTCATGGTCAATTTATTTACCGGTGGCTTAGTAATAATACCTTGTTCTCAAAACATTTTGTATGGACATGTTTTTATGGAAGCAAAATGTTTCATGCTTTTCTCTGTGTCTAGAATGGTGAATGGTAATGGTTGACGTATTGAATTGCTTCATTTCGAGCATACCGAAGAATAAATTAATATCAAATGCAAATAATTCTTTCTTATTAGGGGGAGATTGGTAACAAATATATTGTACCTTTAAAACAGAATATAATTATATGAATTTACAGTCGGTAGTTTCGCTTCTACATTCATAATAAAGTAACTTCGGTGTACAAATACTTTTTAAAAAGAAGGCTATTTTATAACTGTCAAAACTACAGTAAAATACCATTATTTACGAAATCATTTGATACCTAGGAGTTGAGAGACAAAACGCTCAAAATATTCCTAGATTAAAAACCATCGAAACGCCGACAAATGTTCAAACAATTATGAAGGATGGTCCCCAAAAATAAACCAGTCCTCATTACTTCAGAATTTTATAGTTTCACTACCACACACAACTTTATCTGAATTATGGAGAATTCAATACTAAATAATTATAATTACATTGATAAATGTTACTGTCTATAGTATAAAGATTCATTTTGAAAGTTTTATATTTAGCCTTTTAATATATATCAGTGAAATATTAAATTTCACCAAACGAACAATTCTACTAAAAAAATATCACTAAAACAAGAAAATAATGAGAAAAAAAAGAAAAAAGAAGATAAATAAAATAATAAAATTCACCCGGTCAAGTGTAACACACGACCGACATATTGGATATTTTACATATTGTCCGTATTTGCGTGTAACATATAGTTCATAAAATCATGACGTAAAACAGAACATATTTTACTGTTAGAGTGATAATTAATGTTATTGTAAGACTGTTAAAAAAAGCAACTTTTTACCTGTAAAGTGATAAATTCTTAAAGTAAAACAGAAAATATTTAACATATTGTCAACTAAAGCAACTAAATGAAATGTATTAATACTATCTCCTTAACATCTGCTATAATAGAATGAAAAAAAACAAACAAAACAAAATGATACACTGTCCGAACAATTTCAAAATCCCGTCGGAATATCGAAAAAAACAGACTCAAAATGAACAGTGACAACACGTCTACACGATCGTTCACTTTCCTTGCATGGTACATACCACTTCAATAAAAAGTTGCGGGGTTAATCTAGCTTTGTGGGCCTAAGCATCTCCTCTTAGTGAAATGATGCGGTCATGCACGTATTTTCAAACATACAGGAATATTTAGGGAACAATCCATTGGTTTACCGTTTACAAATATACCTTTCTCTATCATCTAATCGAATGTAACATGTTATCATCATGGAATAGCGGAAAAATTGTTCATTTGGCTGTCATTAAGCAACAATCACTCACTCCCAAAATCTATTAGAGAACCAGTTAAAGAATATTCTTACGCCACATTTAATCTTCTAAGATAATTTACGATCAAGATGTGTGTAAGTATTTTTTACAGACCAAAAAGTCATTTAGCATTTACTGACTGAACATTGTGTTTTATTTCACTATTCGTATCAATGGTTTAATGCGACTTATTATTTTTTACCCACAACATTAAAAGAATTATTTAAAATAAGGGTAATAACTCTGTTTGGAAAACTACCAAAATAACGCTTCAATATTGTATACACAAACAATGTTATATTTTGGTTTTGTTCCGATTAATATGTTTTACCGTCTTAAAAGAAATATCTATTAAGCGTCATAGATAAACATATTTAAAATATAGTGAAGTAAGGAACGGGTTTCTTCTTCCGTACCAATATATCTCTAAGAGATACCCGTACTATGCACATCTTAAATGATACCTGTATCTATAAGAAAAGTTTGAAGATACCAAAGGGCTAATCAGAAGGCGTAAGCCGAAGAAGGGCAGACAACACAATGGCCAAAGACAAAGACAAACAACGATCTACAAAACATTACATAGAAAACTAAAGATCGAGCAACACGAACCCCAATGAAAACTGGGAGTAAATGAACTCAGGTACTCCGCAAGGATAATCGTGTTACTGTTAAACGACGCGAACGTACATGTAATCTGATATTGAAATCGTGTTGGACACTAGTGTACGTAAATAAATATATATAACATAACTAAAAGATGAATCCCCTACAACATAACTAAAAGATGAATCCCCTACAACATAACTAAAAAAGATATATCCCCTACAACATAACTAAAAGATGAATCCCCTACAACATAACTAAAAGATGAATCCCCTACAACATAACTAAAAGATGAATCCCCTACAACATAACTAAAAGATTAATCCCCTACAACATAGCTAAAAGATGAATCCCCTACAACATAGCTAACAGATGAATCCCCTACAACATAACTAAAAGATGAATCCCCTACAACATAGCTAAAAGATGAATCCCTTACAACATAACTAAAAGGTGAATCCCCTACAACATAACTAAAAGATGAATCCCCTACAACATAACTAAAAGATGAATCCCCTACAACATAACTAAAAGATGAATCCCCTACAACATAGCTAAAAGATGAATCCCCTACAACATAGCTAAAAGATGAATCCCCTACAACATAACTATAAGATGAATCCCCTACAACATAACTAAAAGATGAATCCCCTACAACATAGCTAAAAGATGAATCCCCTACAACATAACTAAAAGATGAATCCCCTACAACATAACTAAAAGATGAATCCCCTACAACATAACTAAAAGATGAATCCCCTACAACATAACTAAAAGATGAATCCCCTACATCTAAAAGTAACGGTATGCTGCATATACCGATAATAATTACATGTACTGAAAATTAACCTTTCCTAGTTTTGCTTATGATTGATAATTGTCTGTCTATTGCTGTCCAATTTATTCTACTTCATAGTTATAATTAAATTGACCATTTTTCATATTACTTATCTAAATAATGTTTTCCCACAGTAATGTGACATGTTTTCTAGTTCAATGTCAGAATTCGATTTATAAAGAACTATGGGATAAATTACTCCACTTTTATCTATTTATGCATAATTAACATAAAGCAATCGAAATTGCATTTCCGCAAATTTGATTCAAGCCGATGTAGTTTAGCACCCCTTTTAACTGGCATTTTTAGAAGACAAAGAAAATATATGATTCCTGAGTTTTATATTGTTTCATACATTTAACCACGATCATATAACATAAAAGCTTTTTTTCATAAACCCTGAGAAATATCGACTCTCTGATAGTTGTCTATCTATTGAAGTTGTTAAGTGTTCTAGACAAATTATTGACACCAGCGAGTGAAGGAGAAGTACAATTCGTGTCGTAAAATACTTAGGGACCGTTCATTTTATAGCGTTTCTTTTGATTAAACTTTAAATCATTGATTTCAATCAAATTTATAAATATTTCAATTTGTAAAAGCACTTTTTAATTGAACTGTTATTTAAAATGTGGTATGATATTAGTTTTTGTCTTTATTGATGATTCTAATCATGAAAATGTAATGGGTTTTTTTTTCAAATAAAATGTCATTTTTAAGAAATTATTATAACTTAATGTTTTTTTTAAGTAAAATAATATTATTAAAAAAATCTGTATATTACGTTTTACATTTCATTTGATATGTTTAGTGGATAAAACTTCACAATCGTCGTATTTCTTGGAACACGTCGGTTGCATAGAACTGGTAAAAAATTGACTGGAAATTTAATTGCCTTTCAAATAGTTTACCTTTGATCGTACCTGATGAAAATTAGTCCAGAAATGTGTCGTACTCACTACTTTTGATATCCACGTTGTTATTAGTAAGTCTATTATTGTTATAGATAACTTAATAATAATAATAATAATATTTATTCAGGTACATAAAACTTGATTGATTCCCGGTATTATCTATTTACCTATTTGTAACATTCGGCAAATCCTTGCCCTAAATAGAAATATTCTACGACATACCGTCTATTTCAATCATTTCATTATTTACTTGTTTGTTGGTTTGTCTATATTTAGATTTTTGGACAGTGTTCTGTTGATATTTGTTAGTCCTTTTTCTGTTTTCTGTTAGTCATTATATTGTCGTCTCTTCTTTGATTTACGGCTTCTAATTATAACTTTCGTATCTTCAAGCAAAATATGTTTGTTGTTTTGCTTCCTGATTAAAATTGTGCTTACCTATATTTTAACTTTTATCTTTGTTCAGTCCTATTCTTACATGTACCAATCAATCTTCTCTCCATACTTCATATATTAAGATTGAAGACATAAAATAACACACAATCAGAACACTTCAAAACTCCAATCATAGTATCACAGAGATGGAAACAACATTGGTCCTCCTAACGCTCATACTATCCTGATTTGTTCCATACACTTCACGAAAAAGTGGCTGGGCTAATGTAGTTTTATAAGCCAAAACATTTCCTCTGAAGAAACCATTGAAATGATAATGCAATATACAAAACTAAATGAAAACGATATTATAAAAATGGTAACTGGTTACATTAACGTATTCTTTGGTAGTTTTAAATTATTATACTGGACAAAATAAAACATTTAATTCTGAAAATAGAGTAGAATATTTTGACCTAACCAAGATATTATCTTCCATCCAAGTGTTGACGCAGTTCTGGATGTTCACGTTTTTTCAAGGTTGTGCTATATTCCTGGTTTACAGAAAAACGCTGTTGTGGAATTTATAGATTTTGTCTCTATTTCTGCGATTTTTCTGTAAGATTTTGGAATGCTTCTAATGGTGCGGTATTTATGTGTTTCTCATTGTATTCTTGCTTACAAACGGTATCGGTCATCAATGACAATCAAACGCACACCTTATATATGATATAAGCACGTAAACAAATTTACATGTATGTGTAAAAACAACTACATTGACAAACACAGAATTGATTTGTTCTTATGTGCCATGTAATTTTAATTCAATTTCATTTTCAAAACATATACAGTAGTATTTTTAACAATATATTTTGCCTCTGTTTCTACGACTTGTTTTTAGATTTCGGAACTGTTCTGACAGTGCAGGTTTTTTTTCATTTTTTTCATTTTATTTGGGAACATTATTTCAGAATGAAAGCATATCTCAGGACAAAGAGTTATACCCAGTAAACTTGATTGTATCCAAAGCAAGTCGTAGTGATCTTGACACAGTTTCCGTCCTTTGTGTGGGTTCAATTAAGTGTATGCTATGATCCATATATATATTTTAATGTGTAAAATAAAGATAAATATTCGTATGTTGTGCTAACATAAGTGCACGTTAAATTTGATAATGATCCCGGTGGTTTAACTGGTGATAACTGTCTCTGGTTATAGTAGTGTCAGTGTGTAGGTATGTGTATCTCCCTGGGGTTAATGTTGTATTTAATTAGCAATTACACCTATATTCCTACATTATTTTATCATTTAATATTGTCCAGTATATAACAATGGAACACATTATGTGTCTTTTAAGTTCATCTTGGCTTCCTGAATTTCAGCCGATTTTTTCTTGTTATTATTAAATGTACCATACAATCGCTTTCATGGGGTTCAATGTGATTAATATGCGTTTAACATCAATCAATGAAATATAATATACGCTGTTTTAATTGATCCAGATAAGTGCAAAAGAATTTCATAACACCGGACATATTGATTTATATTTAGTTAATTTAACACACCGTACATTTTCATAAATTATATCTTCCTGTTTTGTAGCAATTATATCTGACTTAGTGATTTAATCCTAAGCATGATGGCGGGAATCCATACAACAGATGTCGTAACGTTCTTAATTAAAAAGATACGCAATCTAAACACAACACCAAGACCCCTTACAGGGAAGATGTTGTAACCCAATATCTTCCGCTCTGTTAAATTATGCTGCATGTATTGATTTTCAAACATTGAAAATTATTACAAAGATATGAATGTGTTCTGGATTGCTGGTTTATGCTTTTCATCTACAAAGATAAAAGACTAAGCTATTCCTCAGGTTTCGCCCTTTTATTTTAATTTCACTTTCTGTGATATAATCTCTCTGTATGATCATTATACGGTGAAACTTTACATCAGAACAAAAAAAACAATGTTTTCCAATTGAACCATTACGTAGTTGTAGGTCAATATGACGTACCATTAGAATGTCGGATACATCGAAAATCTATAGGTAGATAGATTGTTAGATATACGATTAGACTGTCGAACATTTCGAATATCAGGAGGTAAATACAATGTTAAATATGTGACTAGACTGTCTACAGTACGTTTATACTATCTGATAACTCGAACATCAGCAAGTATATCTAATGGTAGATATATATATATATATATACTGTCCAACGTACTACTAGATTGTCTGATAACTCAAACATGTGTAGGTATATAAAATATTAGAGATAGCAATGCAAACGTCACTTGATGATGATAAACGGTTGTGTTTTATACATATGACAACATTCAGTGTCACGAAAATTAAATAGATTTTGAATAAAGTGCATGGGTATGAGTTCTGTACCACAATGCTGCTCTTCTAGTTATATATGAGGGTTGACATTTATTTTAGTCACTTGTGAAAAGCAATTTCATGACGTCATCATTGCATATGCAATAGAGGCTTCACCCCATAGAACTAGTTTAACCCTTCAACTTGTTATTGACATTCCTGTACAAAAGTAAGGAAAGTTGGAGGTCATGTGTGTTACGGATATCAATTTTGCACTGTTTCTATAATATTGTATGATATTTTAGTCAGGATTATGGGAAATATCTATGTTTTATAGCAATACATGCACGTTCTTTAACCAAGATTTATATGAATCATTTGCCTTTCATGGCAGAATACACCCACAACACAAATTGTAGCAAAGAGTATGTGTTATAGCAAAATATACACATGAATATTGGTTAAAATTATGGGAAACGTGTGCTTTAAAGCAATATATATAAGCACGAATTTGTATTCAAGAGGATGTAGAATATTGCGATTCAATTTACACATGGATTATTATATTAGATTATGTGAATCTCCTGTATTCTAAAGTGAAACACACTAGGCCTATGTGGGATGTTTGTTGTCATGTTGTAGGGTTTTTCATCATCGTATGTACTTTTTATATAGATATATTCCTCCTCTTCCATTATCAGAATATATTATCTGATCTGGTATTACCCCTGAATACCATTGTAACAAAGGATTAGTTGATGAACACACTTATTGTTCTTGTATATTCTATATGTCAAACGCTCACAGAACAAACAAGATCAATGAACGATAGAGGCAAAAGCCAATGAACTACAAAGTACAAAATCTATTTAACATGTGCAACGAACCAATTATTAATTAAAACAGGATTTATATAATTTGTTCATTAAATAAAAGCATGAAAAGTACTTTATAATAAGTCTGACGAAATAAGCAACAGTAAGGGATATTAAAATATCAATATTATATGTGTAATTTCATATAATAAAAAAACGACTTAGCATAACTTTGTTTGCTATATTGTACATTATAAACAAATCTTCTTCTTTTTTTCTAAAATATCGTCCAACAAATTGTCGTTATTTTAAATCGGAACAAGTCAATGTTGAAACACGACGAGCTATGTACAATCATAGCGCATTTTACAGACTTGCACACTATATTAAAATGTACTTTTGAAAAAAAAATTGTCTTTCGAATAGTTTTTTACGAAAGAGTAAGTTTATTGGAGATACATAGTAAAGTACCTTACAGACGAATACATTTTTATATGTCTCTGTTTGTATATATGGGATTTTATTTTTGTGCTTTGTCTTCGTCTTGTGTCTTGTGTGTTCAATGTTGCCACTATTTCTGGATTGTCTGTTCTTGAATCTCTAGCTGTATCTTTAAGAATAGTTTGAAGATACCAAAGAGGTAATCAGAATTCGTATATCGAAGAAGAACAGACAACACAATGGCCAAGCAAAAAGTACAAAAGGACAAACAACGATCTACAAAACATACACATAAAACTAAAGGTTGAGTAACACGAACCCTACAAAAATCCGGGGGTGAACCCAGGTGCTCCGGAAGGGTTAGCAGTTCCTGCGCACACCATAAAAAGCAAAGAAAAAAAGAGATCGCCAATTAATATAAGCGCACCCACAAACATACAAATACGAGAATATCTCAACAAACAGTCACACAATAGATTTAAATACGATAGTCTGCTGATGGATTCCCTTTGTTGGCAAACTAAAAAACATGAAGCACATTATTTACAAACCCTAGAGGAATGAAGAGAAAACAAATTCGATTTAAATTACAATAAAGAACATTGAATTGTATCCAGCTCTGATATTGTACTTTCAATAAACATTTATTTTATGGTATCAAACTAAATCACAAAATACAAACCGCCCCATTACAATAATACAAATCATAAACACCTTTGAGACAAACATGTTGCTAATACTGTATCTAACTTATCAACATGTGTGATTTTTCCATTAGAGGGCGACACATTTATGTGTAGATATTACTGTTGTTGCCTTGCATATTACTATCAACATGCAAATCTTCTAAGCATTGTAACCTAGACATGCTTTGTTCTTTTTCTTTATAATCGATAAATGGTATTTTCACTCATGCTTTTTTGACTTTCTAAATTTTGCGTCGTACTGCAACATCTATTTTGATTTACATTTGTTCAAATGTTTTCTTTTCACTTTAATTACATAATAGCAATTAAAGGAAATATATATACACATCTAGACTATGAATTTCGTTAGTGGTATATATAACGTCGGTATATATCCTTCAAGTTGTATCATGAATTTTTATTTTCAACATATTATCTGCCTTTGGTAGATACGGGAAAAGGTTGGAGATAATATAGGGGTATTTACAATCCAACAGACAATATAATAGTCAGCAGACAATATAATAGTCAACAGACAATATAATAGTCGACAGACAATATAATAGTCAACAGACAATATAATAGTCAACAGACAATATAATAGTCAGCAAACAATATAATAGTCAACAGACAATATAATGGTCAACAAACAATCTAATAGTCAACAGACAATATAATAGTCAACAAACAATATAATAGTCAACAGACAATATAATGGTCAACAGACAATATAATAGTCAACAGACAATATAATAGTCAACAGACAATATAACGGTCAACAAACAATCTAATAGTCAACAGACAATATAATAGTCAACAAACAATATAATAGTCAACAGACAATATAATGGTCAACAGACAATATAATAGTCAACAGACAATATAATAGTCAACAGACAATATAACGGTCAACAGACAATATAATAGTCAACAGACAATATAATAGTCAACAGACAATATAATAATCAACAGACAATATAATAGTCAACAGACAATATACTAGTCACCAGACAATATAAGTCAACAGACAATATAATAGTCACCAGACAATATAATAGTCAACATACAATATAATAGTTAACAGGAAAATATAACAAAAGGACAAACTGTGATGTACAAAACATTACACAGAAAACTAAGGATTGATCAAATTCTGTTTGATGGTTATATGATGTTTCTCTCTCTCTTTCTCTCTCTGAATGTAAGCATTATGTCTATATTCTGTGACAAACTCTGTTCGGGTACACGTGTGAACTAATTTGTGTACCAGATCAGAGTTGTTATAGAGGTAGTACAAACACAGAATGCTTTTAACGTTCTTGATTGTTATGCGTATAAAGGAAATGGTTTCTGCTGTTTGTTGTGCTCGGTCAGAGTGGAGATACATGGGTCAAATAAATATTAAACCAAGATAGAATTATGGGAAAGAATATTATTTGTCAGTGAAACATCAAATTCAAGATTGAACTCAACAATAGAACACACACAGCTTACTGCCAAATAAAAAATACTGTGGAGATGTTTTAATCTACATTGATACGAGTCATAATTAGCATTTATCTTTGCTTTATATCGTCTATAGGAATGGCATGTACTAAGGAAGTATATAATTTATTCCCGCGATACAATATTGTATTACAATACTAATACTGTTATGTTTTACAAACATGGTGCTATTCTCCATTATAATGATCATCCTGTTGAATTATATATATAACACAATTCAAATGAAAAGACAACTTAAACATTGATGCTCAACAATCCCATCAATATCAACAAAGAGAACAATCACCTCTAAACAGTGATGCTCAACAATCCCACCAATATCAACAAAACGAACAATCACCTCTAAACAGTGATGGTCAACAATTCCACCAATATTAACAAAACGAACAATCACCTCTAAACAGTGATGGTCAACAATTCCACCAATATAAGCAAAGCAAACAATCACCTCAGCTCAATGATGGTTAACAATTCCCTAATATCAACAAGGCAAACAATCACCTCTATACAGTGATGGTCAACAATTCAACCAATATCAACAAAGAGAACAATCACCTCTAAACAGTGATGGTCAACAATTCCACCAATATTAACAAAACGAACAATCACCTCTAAACAGTGATGGTCAACAATTCCACCAATATAAGCAAAGCAAACAATCACCTCAGCTCAATGATGGTTAACAATTCCCTAATATCAACAAAGCGAACAATCACCTCTATACAGTGATGGTCAACAATTCAACCAATATCAACAAAGAGAACAACCACCTCTAAGCAGTGATGGTCAACAATTCCACCAATATCAACAAAACGACCAATCACCTCTAAACAATGATGGTCAACAATTCCCTAATATCAACAAAGCGAACAATCACATTTAAGCAGTGATGGTCAACAATTCAACCAATACCAACAAAGAGAACAACCACCTCTAAACAGTGATGGTCAACAATTCCACCAATATCAACAAGGCGAACATTCACCTCTAAACAGGGATGGTCAACAATTCCACCAATATCAACAGGCGAACAATCACCTCTAAACAGGAATGGTCAACAATTCCACCAATATCAGAAAAGCGAACAATCACCTCTAAACAGTGATGGTCAACAATTCCACCAATATCAACAAAGAGAACAATCACCTCCAACCTCAGCTCAATGAACATAAAACAAAAGACCACGACATATAACATTGGAAATTCATATGCTGGCTGGTGACATGTACACAAATGTGTCAACTCTTGCAAACAAATTGGAAAGTACAGAATATTACATCTAGGTGTCAAGTTCTGTAAACAAATTCGAATGAATATGATCCTACATATGTTGCATCGGCGTATCAACTCCTGTAAGCAAATTGGAATGTACATAATTATGCTGATACTGCATCGACGTGTCAACTTCTGTAAGCAAATTGAAATGCACATGATGGGAAGTATGCGGCATCGAAGTGTCAACACCTGTAAGCAAATTAGAATGTACATAATGCTACGGATACTGCATCTACGTGTCAACTTCTGTAAAGAAATTGGGATGTACATGATCCTTCGTATACTGTACCGACGTGTTAATTCATACTTAAAAAAATGGAAGGTACATAATCCTACGTATACTGCATCGGCCTATCAATTTATGTAAGCAAATTGGAATGTGCATATCCTATCTTCATCGACTTATGCACACTAATGAACAATTTGAATTATGCAGATTTCATTATAGTACATCTACTTGAAAAGTCAACAACTTCGAGTGGACAGATCTAATTGATACTACATGAACTGTTATATGTGATGTCTTGTATGAATTGTCCCATGACTGTATGTTTTATTTAGAATAAAAATATATTGAAGCTAATCCTACGTCCTATCAAAGGATTCCCTCATTTAAAAATGCTCGATTCGTCTTTACCTCCAGTTGTTTGCAGAATGTCTCATTTCCTGTCTTATTTACGCTATGTGTGTTTGTTTCCATATAGTGGTGTCCAGCATATATTGTGGTGTGCTTTTTGTTTGGTTTGTCTTCGTCTTGTGTCTTATGTACCCAAAGTTGTCAGTTTCTCTGGATTGTCCATTCCTGATTGCCTCTTCGGTAAATTGAAATGTGGAAATCGAATATATCTTTGCGATTCTAGCATTAACAAACACACGTACATAGTTAAATGCCACTCATACAACAGTGTTTGCAGTCAAGAAACATGTTTCAAAAGTATTATACAGAACGGTTTATAAAACTTGTTTTTTACCGTGTGACAGAGTTCAAAGTAATTGGGATTAAACACATCCAAATTATACTGAATCTACTTCAAATCGATTCCAAACTTATCTTAAGCTGGCATTTGTATTTGACGTATTACTAACCTTGAATTATGTAACCATGAAGTGAAAGTGCAAATTTAAGTCATTAGTGAATCATTCTAAAATGCGAATGATACAAAATTGTGTTCTACAATGGTCAATTGAAGGGTCTTGTTTCTTGCATTAGGTGGGATTTATTGTGCCTTGTGTTGTGCTGTTGTTTTCATTAGAATTGTTTGCATACAATATGGTCCCTTGATAATTTACTACAAGCTGTGAACAATTAAAACTAGTGCTAATTCTTATTGTAATTTACACAATTAAAACATAAGAACATCAATTAAAAGTGACAATAGTAAAATGAGAGTACAGTTCAGTAATTACCAAAATAAAAGCGAAAGGAGAAGTATGGCGTGCTTGTTTTGTGTCACGCGATGAAATCAAATCAATAAATGCATGTTAAATATCAGAGCCAGTGAAATATATTTGTTTAAAAGGTTGGATGTTGTTTATTTGCTGTTTAAAATCAATTTACCTATAGTTAATACTGTATGTTATGGAGTAATGTGGTATAATGATACTTGAATCTCTTAATCCGATTAGATCTCTAGTAAGCTTGTAACCTTATCATATAGATCAATACTATCAATTTAACATTATTATTTTTATTTCCGTTTTTACAGAAATTGCACAGGATTGTGAGTAAAAACAATTATTCATAACACCTATATTGATATAATTCACCACCTGAGCATCATTAATAAAATAGGTATATTTAATGGTTTTGTCGTCAATATTATGAGGTGATATTTTGTAGATATACATTCTTGCATTGTTGGTCTAAACATCATAATTTTGCCATACAAAATAATTTGTAAATAAACGTAAGAGAATACAGAAGGGGCAATCACGAATAGACAAACTGGGGAAACTGACAAGATTGGGTACACATTACACAGGGCGGAAACAAGCAAAACAGATACCATAATACAGAAAACTAAAAAGATGGATAGCACGGACACCACCAAAAATCCAAGGTGAACGCATGCGCTCGCGACGGGAGATCAATTTCTTCCGCTTATAAAACACCCAACATGTTACTCATATAGTCAAGACATGTTGGACACCACTATGCGTAAACATGCACAAATAACATTGATAAGACATCGACCCTTCTACAAGCAACTGAAGGTAAAGACGAACCGAACATCTTTTTTATCTTAAAGCAACCATTATGCATTGAAAGGGGAAGCTAGCAAATACTTAGGTTTTATGTTAATTTGGAATACATTTTAAGAAAAAACAAGACAAAGCAAAACATAATACATATTCGAAATAGTTCCACAATCCAATTGAAAAATCGCGGAAAGAGGAAAATCGATTCATATAACACATATTTATACATAATCGCTCACATTCCTTGAAATGTTTTTTATTAAGTTTTCACATATATATGTATGGAACTAAAGAATGTTTGCGTTATCATCTTGGAAACTGCCTTAAATTCAACATAGACAAAAAGAAATCTTCATGGCAACAAAACAACAAAGTAAATCTCAATATTAATAGTAATAAAGGCTGACAGTTAATTGAACGTTGTGCACTCACTCTTATCCTCAATGACAGTGATTTTTCAAGCAAATACATTAAATTGCTCTCGACGTAAACATCGATGTCTTTGTGAATGTCTTCTTGTCACTTTAATGGCATAGTACAGATCATACGATATATACCTTATTTAAGTATAGCCTATGTTCATAAGAAACTTTAATACTTTAACCCGTTTAAATATTTGTTGTATTATAAATCGGACATACTGTATCTTCTTTTAACATTTTGTATGTATTTATTCAGATGCCTTATTTTATTGTATCCAAGTTATCTATTCTTTAATGAACTGCTACTGTTATGACGGAAGGTCTAATTTAATTGGATAAGGGCTACTTGACTGCTTTAATTTTAATATTACTGTTTCCAAGACCAAACACTACTGAATGTTTTATTGTTCATATGATTCATATGATACATATTGTACGATTGTCGCAACTATCTTTTCTAGATGACAGAATGAGACATGTGTGTCTCGGGAAGGAACAGTTATGACTTCACACATGACCACATACAAAATATTCAAAGTTATAAGAAGGGTATTAATGTAACGGCTTAATTTCTAAAATGTTCGATAGTTTAACACTCAAAACTGTAAATATTACTGCAAATTAATGTTTCCATTTGTGTAAGCTGCATCTACATTTAATAATATTGTGTCACTCCTATTTACCCTGGAACAATTATTTTATTTTAAGCTAATCTGTCTCTAGTTTGTACTACATGTGGCCGTTTCCCATAAACGGTGTTGAATTAAAATATGTACTAAATGTGTATTTGTTTTAAATTTATGCAACAATGGGTATGTATAAATTGTCCTGTTCATAGTCCATATTGTGTGACAAATGTGACAGTGATATTGCTATTCATTTTCATGTACATAATGAGATGATGGCTTTTTACTAAAAACGTAGATATCTAATTTGGTGCACACGACGTGTTTCTGGAATAACCTTCATCGGATACGCTCAAAATCAGTAGATTGCTACAACAAATAATTTTAAAGTCTTTGGGAGCAAGAAAATCAAAGGGCTTAAACATGATAGCCTCAATCTGGGTTCAAGAAAACCAAAGGGCATAAACATGATAGCCAAAATCTGGGAGCAAGAAAACCAAAAGGCTTAAACATGATAGCCTAAATCTGGGAGCAAGAAAACCAAAGGGCCTAAACATGATAGCCAAAATATGGGAGCAAGAAAACTAAAGGGCCTAAACATGATAGCTAAATCTGGGAGCAAGAAAACCAAAGGGCCTAAACATGATAGCCAAAATATGGGAGCAAGAAAACCAAAGGGCCTAAACATGATAGCCAAAATATGGGAGCAAGAAAACTAAAGGGCCTAAACATGATAGCCAAACTCTAAGAGCAAGAAAACCAGAGGACCTAAACATGATAGCCACAATCTCGGAGCAAGAAACCCAAAGGCCCTAGACATGATAGCCAAAATCTGGGAGCAAGAAAACCAAAAGGCTTAAGCATGATAGACAAAATCTGGGAGCAAGAAAACCAAAGAGCCTAAACAGGGTAGACAAAATCTGGGAGCAAGAAAACCAAAGAGCCCAAGCAAGGTAGACAAAATCTGGGAGCAAGAAAACCACAGGGCTTAAGCATGATAGCCAAAGTATGGGAGCAAGAAAACCAAAGGGCTTAAGCATGATAGCCAACGCATGGGAGCAAGAAAACCAAAGGGTCTAAACATGATAGCCAAAATCTGGGAGCAAGTAAACCAAAGAACCTAAACATGATAGCCAAAGTATGGGAGCAAGAAAACCAAAGGGCTTAAGCATGATAGCCAAAATCTGGGAGCAGGTAAACCAAAGTGCTTAAACATGATAGCCAAATTCTGGGAGTAAGTAAACCAAAGGGCTTAAACATGATAGCCAAATTCTGGGAGTAAGTAAGCCAAAGAGCATAAGCATGATAGCCAAAATCAGAATATAATTGAAGAACGTTATATATAACACATTACGTCTTTTGATATACAATTTCTGGTCTAATTTTCGTGTGTTTACAGTGATTAAATATTAAATGCGGCAGTGTGGTAATTTTTATGTATTCATATTGAACGAATAAAATATTTATAATATAGTTATGACATTTTGATAGAAACACATTATTTTCTGGATTAACAAAATTCAAATATGGCAATCATCGGTTTGATCTTTTATCATACTTATATAATCGTGATTTATTTGTCATACCAGGGCTGAGGTCCCGGGTGGTTCAATGAGTTATGTAGTTGGATTACCTAACAACTCATGCAAGCCTATCACCAATACGGCGTGGGTTCGCGCTCGGCTTTGTAAATTACAAAATGGGTGCTCTCGACTCGCAGCCGCAAGCGATAAAGTTTACCAGTTGCTTGCCCATGGTCGGTGGTTCTCTCCGGGTACTCCGGCTTCTTCCACCTCTAAAATTGATTGCCATGATATAGCTGAAATATTGTTGAAAGTGGAGTTAAAATACCAAAAATCAAATCAAATCAATCCATACCAGGGCTCTACACTAGAGGTACAGAGCTGATTACAGGAAAAGATATCATATATCTTATTATTACCCAGTTATAGAGTTACATGCTACTGATTATTTTTAAGGACATATCATTCATTTGAGAATTGAATGCATTTGTGTTTTATTCCATATTTAGGATGACATTTTACATCATTAAATATGTTGCCAGTTCCTCTGGATTGACTATTTTTGATTGCCCCTTCGGTATTCTCTAACGTTTATTTATATACAACAACAAAACATAAGTATTTTTTTTTCTTCTATTTTCAACTATTGATATTGTGCGTTGTTATAAGAATGTATTGTGGCGTCCCAAAATAGTTCAAGAAATGGGAGTGGTTCCATGCTTTTATTGACTGATCGAGTTGCAATTCCAACGTAATCTTTCTTTGCTTTTGCCATTTAAAAATAAACCTGAAGAAAGAAGGTCATTATAATATGATTGAGCAACTGGTGCTACAAAAACAATCTCTCTGTGTGTGTGTGTGTGTGTGTGTGTGTGTGTGTGTGTGTGATTTGTTTTTTCAGTATAACAGAAATTTATTTAGTGTTTTAGAAATAAAAAACAAACATAAATATGAAAAGTGTATTTTTGAATTTGTGAAGAGAGATATGTATAAATGCATAATAATCATGCACCTTATCACTGGTAATTGTTAACACAATTACCCAAATACTTCACTAAAAGCATTGCATCTGTACTCTAATTTGTATCTAACTGTAATATTGGATAGTCGCTCATGTTCATTTACATCCATATCCTTTCTTACTATTTCATACCCACCATAGACAATTTTGATATTTGATCTAGATTTGCTCTGACAGTGTGGTATTTTTTGGTTTTCATTTTATTTAATATCTATACAGAAGTGATGACTTCATCAGAAATGTACTGTTAAAGTACAAACTAGATATTAGTTCTCATGATTGGTTAGTAATAATTATGTCATTGAAAATGTACTTTTTAATCTTTTCATATAGATATATCATCATGTCATCGTTTGATGAAACATTATATTTATTTACACTGTCCTAAGATCAGCATACACAATAAACATTGTCTCGTTCATTTAACATTGGGAATACAGAGATAACAATAGAAAACACTTACTGTTTAATGTGTTTGTGTCGTATTAGGAATAATCTTCTTCAATAAAACCCCCCTCTGTTTATGGTATACAAGAGTAATAACAAAATTACCGAACTCCGAAACGTAATATCATAAAACAGACATTTAGTTGGAACTGCCTCTATGTTTCCTTTGTGAAAAAATACTTCCATACAGTTGCAAGCGTAATGAATATTTTAAAGAAAAAGACATCATTGTTAGATGACATGTTCGTCCGTGCTGTTTACTCGGTATTGATATCTTGATATTTAGTAGGTTCATAGATGATTTGTCGGTTGCAAGTATGAACCCTGATGTGATCCCATACAAGATGTCGTGAGATGTCAATGTATCACCAAAAAAAAATAATAAAGAGTACGACAGCCATCTACTCTCATAAATAACAATTAGAGAAAACCGAATGGACAATCCAGCGACACTGACAACATCTAGCATTCAAGAAACAGGACAAAGACAAACAAAACAAAATAAAACAGCAAAAACAACAAAGCGCAAAACAAAAGCACAAAGCCAAAAACTGGGTGGTAGGTGAACCCAGGTGTTCTCGCAGAGTAAGATTGAGACAATACTAACGTAGTACAATAGTCGAGAACGATAATGTACAAAATCAAATATTTCTGGATTTGTATTTGATGTTTTAATTCAAATTGATCACTTCAGTTCCAGCGAGAGAAAAAGTTACATAATACATCAACCTATTTTATTTAGCTCCTTCAGTAAGTATCCCTTTACATGAAACATATGATCTTAATTTTGAACTTTCAGAAATCAAAACTTTGTATATATATATATATATATATATACATGTAATCGACACTTTTCACACTCCTATATATTGATGTAGTCCATGCTGTATCGATGTTGTATATCAATATAACTTGATGAAGGTTATTCCAGGAAGGGTGGTGCACATTTAATTAGTTATCTAGGTTTTTATGAAATCGAAACTTTTTATAAAACAAAAAAAAATAGTCTTACGTGAAATCAACATTACCAGTATCAGGATATTTCTAAGTTAACATGACTGTCTATTTACAGCAGATGTAAGTTTGCCTGTTTTGACAGTATTTTGAAATATAAAATTATAAATATATATCTCATTTAATGTCATTGTTCGTGCTCTGAAACGTTACATGGTTTGTGAACTTGTATCAGTTCGCTATATACCATTTGAATAGTGTTTTCTATGTGAGATGTATCTGTGGATGTATGTCTGACAAGAACACGCATATACACAACACTTTAACGGCAATTGCGAATATGACCAATTCTGAAATGTGAAACTGTTTCAAATACAAGAAGTGAATATAGCTGTGAATATTTCGATCAGATAAATATCATTTGTAAGTACATGTATTACAGATCATAACAATATATGGGCTTATCAAAATTCCTACAATGACATTAGTTCACGACCGATACCCACTTTTTCACACACCTACCTATGAACTTTTTTTGTTTTCGGCTTTGTGCTTTGTTCGTCTCCTTCCTGTGTCTTGTGTGCCCAATGTTGCCGGTTCCTCTGGATTGTCCATTTTTGATTGCCCATTCGGTGTTCTCTAACGTTTGTTTATAACAACTAGTTTCTAACTAAAACATTAACATGTTGCGTATGTTATAAAAATGAAAATTAAAAAAAAATGCACCACTACCGGACCAGTTTTAAAATTCAATAGAAAAATCGTGGAAAGAGGCAAAATATATCCCCTAATCACACACATGCATGACCGCACACTTCCCTGGCTTGGCACATGTATTAGATTATTAGATAGCAAATTACAAGGATGCACTAGACGTATTAAAGAGCAAATTTTGAGCATTTTCATGTGCTTGCGATTTCTTTTATGATTTGTTATTTTTCATGTTAAAACGGTTAGAATATTTGTTTCTTGGTTACGGCTTCTGATTACCTCTTTGGTATTTGCAAACATTTCATCATTATCACATTTTGACATTTAACTACTAAATTAGTTGGGTTTGGGTCGCATTAACCGGTTAAGCCCCGTAATAAACAGTAGTCAGTAGTTTCATTTGATACCATGTTGTGTGAGGAAGTGGCTTTTTAAATGGACATCTCATATACAAGAAAAGTGTGAATAAAATAAATATATTACTTTTAAACGTATTAAAGAGGTTGTCTCCCCTAAGCATAAAGAAGCTATATAAATACCACATTGTTAAGCTTAATTGGTATTGTCTCGGGTTTTAATTACGTTATTTGTGTTTGTTTGGGCATAGTGTTGTCCAATACGCATTGTGTTGTGTGTTGTTTTTTTCTTCCTTCTTGCATACACTGTGCTGCCAGTTTCTCTGGATTGTTCATTTTTTATTGCCTCTTCGGTATTCTCTAACGTTTATTTTCATTTTGTTGTGGTTGTGTTTTGTTTGTCTTCGTCTTGTGTACCCTTTGTTGCCAGTTTCTCTGGATTGTCCATTTTTTACTTCCCCTCGCGTATACTCTAACATTTATTTTCTAATTGTACCAGAGCATACACACCATATCCTACGGTGATCAATTTTGATGTGCTTAGATTCTACTTAATAACCATGCTTATTAATATAAAAACATTGCAAAAAACTAGAAATAAAAGTAAAATCGTTACAGTATCGTGACGGCTAGAGTCAAGTATTATCAATTAAAAACAGCTAAATCAATACGAGAGGTTGACTTGTATTAATTGATATTGCAATGCAATCTAAGGGTATTATATAATTAAGTAAGAGATAATCTAATTCAAAAGAATTCAGTAATTCATCGTACATGTAAATCTGCACGATGTGTCATGATGTTTTATAAATTTAGCCGATAAAACACTATGTACATCGTGTTCTCCTACTTTTAAAGTTATTTGTTGCGACGATTGGGCTCTAATCTAGATTAGACGCATCCCTATATCGTGATGTATTGTGTCAATTTAAATCATCCCTTTTACCTGTTTATTTGATTAAAAAGACTTTTATACTCTAAGGGTTAATAATATATGATCCATAGAAGGATAATGTTTAACATTATGGCTCGGGATTTCTACCGAATTGTCTTAAGTATACCCAAAGCGAAATGATTTCTTTAAATAAAGATAGATGGTTTTAATTTGTGCAAGGATAAATGTTGTCGAACATTTTCAATTTCTATTATAGACCCTATAGGTATAGATTATCGACGTTAGGTTCTTAGAGTTCCTATTCAATATCAATGCATCAACACAAATTTAATCCTGACTTCTATTACTTTAATACTTGCGTAGGGAAAAATCAATTCTGCGTAGAAAATACTTAAATTCTATACAATTTAAATTCATAATGGGGAAAAAAGGTGATTTCACACATTGTGACCGTTTGGTTAGCAACTGTTATTTGATGAATTGTTAGAGAGTGCTAATACCCATAGCTAGGTTTTTACATACCTTTACTGTAAATCATTAACATTCAATCTTGATTATTTTACCATAAATTTAATAATCAGCTAATGGACAATTTTGATCACATTCCCTTGTGGTTTACATAAAGGTATTACACATCTGAATCTTGATGTAATTGTAATCTTTTAATTATTTCTGAGTGATTTTTTTGTCGCTAATCAAATCATATATTTAAATTATACATAGCACATATATGAACTGGTGTCGTATTAGAGCTTAATAAAACTTAATAACTCCCACTACAAAATGATAGCATGTGACAGACGAAAAGTGTATGCCATCCACATCATGTACAGTGCTCGTAGAATTTTTATTTTTTATTTTATTAGCTATTTTTGGTATTCTAGATGTAGTTATAAAGAGGGTTATGTTTGAGATCCGAGCACCCGATTTAACCCGGTTATATGTTGTACATACCTGAATCGAGGTCCAATATTGGCTTCTGTCCTATTTATTTCTATACTTTGGAATTTTAAGCAACTTCCAAAAAACAGCAATTACCACAGATTATTGCCAACATGTACTCACAGATTCTATCATTTTGCTTTCCAGTCTAAATTTTGAGTTTACTTGATGACGGTTATTCGAGAAACGTATCGGGTGCACTAAATTGGATATCTACGTTTTTATTACTGACCATATTTAGATGTGATCCCAGCACAAACAATATGTTTCAAAGCATGTATCGTATATATTGTATTACTATGTATGTTTAATTCGTTTCCAATGAAAATCACCATAAATAAAGTCGATTACATCACATCATTCTAACCCTTGTGAGGCAAGTATATAAAACTTAAATGCAAATTTTACAATGCAATCGAATGATGTATATTTTAATTTAAGGATGATGATTAAATTAAAGCATTGCTCTGTAGTAACATTTATATCGTCATTGATGTCAGTAAGTCTTATTACTATTCACAACGTCACCAAGCTAAGCTATTTACAGCAAAGAATTCTGTTATTTAATTGTATTGTCTAGCAGTTAGTGTTTTATACCGTCTTTGAATCTATTTGTCGTAAAGTGTTCATGCTTAACACAATAACAGATACAATAAAATTGTAATACCTAGTAGCTACGTTTCTAGTAGTCTTTAAACCAGGCTGTTATTTCACAAAGCTTTAATTAAATTAATTACAATATTCTCTCATGCTCTCACTCAATATCTTCCCCAGCTTTTAATAGTGTACTCTTAAAATGGCATTCTGCATGAGGCAATTATTACAACACTGCTTTTATTAGATGTCTTAGTTTTATAATTTTAAATGTCACTGATTTGATAATAAACTCGGTTGCTTCGGCATCATGTTCAAGTTTTACATCATCTTAAATCTGAAGACAGAAATGTACTTGAAGTCCTTGTTTTCAATTTCTTCATGTACTATGGATTGGTTAATTAAGAGCATGTAATAGTTTTGTCTTGGATAACATTGCGTTCTGTAATTGTGGATAACTCTATTAACCATTACAACAGACACAATGCACTCCAACAAACTTAAAAATGACAGAATCAGATGACACTAGACCATGCCTTCACGGGTGCCACTAGTGAATCAGGAACTATCCACACTTCCGGAGCACATGAGTTCACCCCCAGTTTTTAGTGGAGTTCGTATAACTCGATCTTTACTTTTATGTGTATGTTTTGTAGATTCCTGTTTGTCCTTTTGTCCTTTTTCTTTTGGCCATTGTGTTGTCTGTCCTTCTGATTACCCCTTTGCTATCTTCAAACTCTTCTTCTATGAACGTCGAATATGTTAGTTATAGACTACAATAATACCCTAATTAAAACTGGAACTCTTAAGTAGATCATCCTTGTATGAATAATTTGTTTAGCATATTTAGGAATTTCAGAATAATGCATAGCTAAGATATTGTCTCGGTAACTATATTCATTGTTGAATAAACCAATTGAAGATAAATATTGTCTAGCCAAAGTTTGATCACATGTCAGACTCTATGCATAGAGTCTCCAAATATACATATCTGCTTGTCACAGTACATGCTATGGAAGCTTCGATTTTGCTTAAAGACTTTTACACACAAAATATGCATTGTGGACGGAATAAGACTGGTAATCAGGAAAAACGAGGTAAATAAACAACATCGTGACACTAACATAATTAATAATACCATGTTCAACGACTTTATTGCTAGAAGTTTTTAAATAGTAGATCTGCTAGCAGATAGAACATAACTATCAATAAGTCGATTAACACTTACTAGAGGTGGATACGAAACGGAAAATGGGTTTATTGTGTTATTAGAGAGTTATTGTAGAGAGGTCATGCGTTTCGTCGGTGATGACCATGTCTATGTTGTGCTTATAAAAACATAGCATGTCCAGGGAAACATAGAAACTCCTTTTTGGTTTAAACATATTTTATTTGCCAATTAAACAGACAAAATGGATTAGGCACAAGTTAAACAAACTTATGAAGTCTTCTCCAAATTACAATATGTTACAATAAAGAAGTACATAAAAGGCATGCATTACTATATGTAGCACTAATAACGAATCAATGATAAATATTCACAAACAGAAAGTAAAATAAAATTAAGATGGATTCATATGATGTGCATGTTCACCCAATTCAATTTCAGTTATACAATAGGGAATTTTTTTGAACATTTAATATAATCAAAAACATATTTAAATATAATACAATGTTGTCCATAAGTTAAATTATCATTGCCACATGTCAGGAATTCAATATTTAGAGTGTAGCAGGTTGTAGCCCTGTTGATATTACCTATCAATATAGTTGTGGCTTGTATGTATATAGGACAATCCAAAAAGAAATGTTTTAAATTTTCAAGGGCTGCACCACATCGACAAGATGGGTCAGATGGCAATCAGGAAAAACGAAGTAAATAAACAACATCGTGACACTAACATAGTTAATAATACCATGTTCAACGACTTTATTGCTAGAAGTTTTTAAATAGTAGATCTGCTAGCAGATACAACATAACTATCAATAAGTCGATTAACACTTACTAGAGGTGGATACGAAACGGAAAATGGGTTCATTGTGTTATTAGAGAGTTATTGTAGAGAGGTCATGCGTTTCGTCGGTGATGACCATGTCTATGTTGTGCTTATGAAAACATAGCATGTCCAGGGAAACTTAGAAACTCCATCACAATTAATAAGAAATTATGTAAATCGTTACACTGGAAAATATATTTTTTTTCGATTAATTAAATGAAAAACAGTTAGAGCAGTTCCATCAAACAAACTGAAAATCATACACACATATGTTGTTGACTGATTTTGTCTGTTTGTATAATTATGAGTTTTGACTTTCCCTTTGTAAAATTGTTCGGAGTTCGGTAATTTTGTTATTACCCTTATAGACAACTCATATACATAAATGTAAAATATAGATACATGCAATGGGGGAACACATTATATATATATATATACATTATAGATATAGTTCAAAGAAAAGTTTGAAGATACCAAAGGGGTAATCAGAAGCCGAAAGCCGATGAAGGACAGACAATATAATGGCCAAAAGAAAAAAAACAAAAGGACAAACAACGATTTACAAAACTTTATATTGAAAACTAAGATCGAGCAACGCAAACCCGACTCAAAACCGAAAGGTTCAATATCAGCTAGAAAGAACAATATGGACTCGTCCTTTTAGTTGTTTGTGCTATGTTTTTTGTTTGTTTGTCTTTTTGTCTTCGTTCTGTGTCTTTTTCCCAATGCTGCCTGTGTTTCTGGATTGCCCATATATGATTGTATTTGTATTGTTTTAAAAAAAAATGTAGATTTCTAATAAACATTTATATGAAATCAATGCGCAACAACTCCACCGATGTTAACAAAATGAACAACCATATTAAGTTTTATCATTCCATTGTTAGATATCTTAATAACAAAAGCGTATCATTGTTTAATACAATTTGAGATTATCATTAAAGTCCGATAAAGATGAAAAACACAATCATTGTGCTTTCCTATGGGCATTAAAAGTACAACGTAGAAAGGATTAAAGTAATGAACAATAATAATTTGGAACACCATCAGCTGATTGTTGATTGAAAAATGTCAGAATCCAATCCATCTCTCAAAATTGTTAATTGAAAAATTGTCATCATGTCTTAATTAAAATATGTACTTGTCGATTGATGTTCTCCGTTATTCAGAAATTAGTACAGATCTTAATATCCGGACGAAACCAATAGATGTTAAAATGGACAGATATTATATAACTACGTAAATCAAAACCGTGTAGAAATCGTGGAAAATTCTAAGAATATTTCATTAAATTTATGGAAATACTGCCAATAACATTAAACCATATAGTAGTATATATATACAAAAGGTATATTCAGTGTTCCATAGTGCATTGTACAACTGTCTGTAAGTGTAACGTATATGATTGTACAATTATCAGCAAGTGTACCGTATGGCATTGTACAGTTATCAGCAAGTGTACCGTAGGTTATTGTACAGTTATCAAGTGTGCCGTAGGGAATTGCACAATTATCAGCAAGTGTGCCGTAAGGCATTGTACAGTTATCCGCAAGTGCACCGTATGGAATTGTACAGTTATCAGCAAGTGTACCGTAGGGAATTGTATATTTATCAGCAAGTGTACCGTAGGATATTGCACAGTTATCAGCAAGTGTACCGTAGGGAATTGTACAGTTATCAGCAAGTGTACGTAGGGCATTGTACAGTTATCCACAAGTGTACCGTAGGGAATTGTACAGTTATCAGCAAGTGTACCGTAGAGATTTGCATAGTTATCAGCAAGTGTACCGTAGGGTATTGTACAGTTATCAGCAAGTGTACCATAGGGAATTGTACAGTTATCAGCAAGTGTACCGTAGGGCATTGTACAGTTATCCGCAAGTGTACCGTAGGGAATTGTACAGTTATCAGCAAGTGTACCGTAGAGATTTGCATAGTTATCAGCAAGTGTACCGTAGGGTATTGTACATATATCAGCAACTGTACAGTAGAGCTTTGTGCAACTTTCTGTAAGGGTACTGAATATGATTGTACAATTTCAGCACGTGTACCGTTGATCATTGTACAATTATTAGCACGTGGAAACACAATGTTTAAATGTATGTTAAAATGCGCAAAAAGTAATACTTCTGTTAAATGGTGTTGTGTTAACAAATAGGTTTATTTTGTAGCTTCTTGTAAAATATGATTTGCGTTGGTAAAATATAAGAAATATGAAAACAACAAAATATACTTATCGCAAATGGAGTCCCGCATATTCATTAAGTCGTAAGATTACTGACCTGTCTGCATTGTTAAGGATATGTTCTTGCCATATAGGATGTATAATTTCTGCATTTGGTAAGAAAAAGTCATTAATAATATTAAAATACCAGAAGTCCACAATGTTTAATCGAATAATTTTAGAGAGGTAAACTCCATACCCCCTAACACACATGTGCATAACTGCTCACTTTTCTGGCTTGGTACATGCATCTCAGTAAACGGTAACGGGGTTAAACTAGTTTTATTGGGCGAAATCACCTCTATTAATGAATTGTGAAAAAACGGGTAGTTTTAGGCATTCGGTCGTACATGTACAGCACATAATTTTAATGGATGCTTGATAGCAAGTGGTAACAAAACATATAATCTATCATATTTTCTCAATTAACATTACACAATAGTTATTTTTTTGCAATCACACATAGTTTACACAGATACATTCTGAGTTCCATTATTAATGAGCCTTAAAATTGGTTTCTGATTCTGTTTTTACATATATTTAGTTGCATATCTCACAATTCAACACATACATTCCCTATATTATATTTAGATGCTTTTTTTTGGAATGGTATCATTTATGCAAGCACAAATTGCAATTCGTCTTGTAAACCCACTTTGAACAATATACCAGCTTTATTCATGAAGAGAACAAGTTAGCAAGCAACAATTAATCGCGTAGGTAAATGGTGACTCTGGGGTAAGATTATGCATCGATATTATGATTGTTACAAGTGAAATTGTAGATAATGGACATAAACTGATTTGCCTTTACTTTGGCAACGGATCATCAACACAATTACTTCGCATTCTCCAACCTCGCGGCACTCATGTACATTCTCAGTGGGCGACATGTGTATTTGTCTCGTGCCGGATAACCAGTGAACGGTCTTTTCAGAGGAGTTGAGTATTGGAAAGGAAGATTTAGGACTTAGTTCTATCTGGAGAGATTCCTCGGGCTTTATCTATGTTAAGTGCATCTGTAATATACTTCATATTGTTCGTTTTACCTTTTGGTATGAACTGTACCTGTTTGCATCAAGAGTAACACCACATCTGCCACTAGTGGAGCAAGAATTGTTTAGCCTTCCGGGACACCGGCGTCCATTCCCGTTCATGTTCCTCATTCTATCTCTAGGTTTCTGTGTACTGTTTTGTAGATCATTGTTTGTCATTCCCGTTCATGTTCCTCATTCTATCTTTAGGTTTCTGCTTACTGTTTTGTAGATCATTGTTTGTCATTCCCGTTCATGTTACTCACTCTATCTTTAGGTTTCTGTCTACTGTTTTGTAGATCATTGTTTGTCATTCCCGTTCATGTTCCTCACTCTATCTTTAGGTTTCTGCTTACTGTTTTGTAGATCATTGTTTGTCATTCCCGTTCATGTTACTCACTCTATCTTTAGGTTTCTGTGTACTGTTTTGTAGATCATTGTTTGTCATTCCCGTTCATGTTACTCACTCTATATTTAGGTTTCTGTGTACTGTTTATGTAGATCATTGTTTGTCATTCCCATTCATGTTCCTCACTCTATCTTTAGGTTTCGGTGTACTGCTTTGTAGATCATTGTTTGTCATTCCCGTTCATATTCCTCACTCTATCTTTAGGTTTCTGTCTACTGTTTTGTAGATCATTGTTTGTCATTCCCGTTCATGTTACTCACTCTATCTTTAGGTTTCTCTGTTCTGTTTTGTAGATCATTGTTTGTCATTTCCGTTCATGTTCCTCACTCTATATTTAGGTTTCTGTGTACTGTTTTGTAGATCATTGTTTGTCATTCCCGTTCATGTTACTCACTCTATCTTTAGGTTTCTGTGTACTGTTTTGTAAATCATTGTTTGTCATTCCCGTTCATGTTACTCATTCTATCTTTAGGTTTCTGTGTACTGTTTTGTAGGTCATTGTGTGTCATTCCCGTTCAAGTTCTTCATTCTATCTTTAGGTTTCTGTGTACTGGTTTGAAGATCATTGTTTGTCATTCCCGTTCATGTTCCCCACTCTATCTTTAAGTTTCTGTGTGCTGTTTTGTACATCATTGTTTGTCATTCCCGTTCACGTTCTTCACCCTATCTTTAAGTTTTTGTGTACTGTTTTGTAGATCATTGTTTGTCATTCCCCTTCATATTCCTCACTCTATCTTTAGGTTTCTGTCTACAGTTTTGTAGATCATTGTTGGTCATTCCCGTTCATGTTCCTCATTCTATCTTTAGGTTTCTGTGTACTGGTTTGTAGATCATTGTTTGTCATTCCCGTTCATGTTCCCCACTCTATCTCTAGGTTTCTGTGTACTATTTTGTACATCATTGTTTGTCATTCCCGTTCACGTTCTTCACCCTATCTTTAAGTTTTTGTGTACTGTTTTGTAGATCATTGTTTGTCATTCCCCTTCATGTTCCTCATTCTATCTTTAGGTTTATGTGTACTGTTTTGTAGATCATTGTTTGTCATTCCCGTTCATGTTACTCATTCTATCTTTAGGTTTATGTGTACTGTTTTGTATATCATTGTTTGTCATTCCCGTTCACGTTCTTCACCCTATCTTTAAGTTTTTGTGTACTGTTTTGTAGATCATTGTTTGTCATTCCCCTTCATATTCCTCACTCTATCTTTAGGTTTCTGTCTACAGTTTTGTAGATCATTGTTGGTCATTCCCGTTCATGTTCTTCATTTTATCTTTAGGTTTCTGTGTACTGTTTTGTAGATCATTGTTTGTCATTCCCGTTCATGTTCCTCACTCTATCTTTAGGTTTCGGTGTACTGCTTTGTAGATCGTTGTTTGTCATTCCCGTTCATGTTCCACACTCTATCTTTAGGTTTCTCCTTACTGTTTTGTAGATCATTGATTGTCATTCCCGTTCATGTTCCTCATTCTATCTCTAGGTTTCTGTGAACTGTTTTGTAGATCATTGTTTGTCATTCCCGTTCATGTTACTCACTCTATCTTTAGGTTTCTGTGTACTGTTTTGTAGATGATTGTTTGTCATACCCGTTCATGTTCCTCACTCTATATTTAGGTTTCTGTGTACTGTTTTGTAGATCATTGTTTGACATTCTCGTTCATGTTTCTCATTCTATCTTTAGGTTTCTGTCTACTGTTTTGTAGATCATTGTTTGACATTCCCGTTCATGTTACTCACTCTATCTTTAGGTTTCTGTGTACTGTTTTGTAGATCATTGTTTGTCATTCCCGTTCATCTTCCTCACTCTATATTTAGGTTTCTGTGTACTGTTTTGTAGATCATTGTTTGACATTCCCGTTCATGTTTCTCATTCTATCTTTAGGTTTCTGTCTACTGTTTTGTAGATCATTGTTTGTCATTCCCGTTCATATTCCTCACTCTATCTTTAGGTTTCTGTCTACTGTTTTGTAGATCATTGTTTGTCATTCCCGTTCATGTTACTCACTCTATCTTTAAGTTTCTGTGTACTGTTTTGTAGATCATTGTTTGTCATTCCCGTTCATGTTCCTCACTCTATATTTAGGTTTATGTGTACTGTTTTGTAGATCATTTTTTGTCATTACCGTTCATGTTACTCACTCTATCTTTAGGTTTCTGTGTACTGTTTTGTAAATCATTGTTTGTCATTCCCGTTCATGTTACTCATTCTATCTTTAGGTTTCTGTGTACTGTTTTGTAGGTCATTGTTTGTCATTCCCGTTCACGTTCTTCACTCTATCTTTAGATTTTTGTGTACTGTTTTGTAGATCATTGTTTGTCATTCCACTTCATATTCCTCACTCTATCTTTAGGTTTCTGTCTACAGTTTTGTAGATCATTGTTGGTCATTCCCGTTCACGTTCTTCACCCTATCTTTAAGTTTTTGTGAACTGTTTTGTAGATCATTGTTTGTCATTCCCCTTCATGTTCCTCATTCTATCTTTAGGTTTCTGTGTACTGTTTTATAAATCATTGTTCGTCATTCCCGTTCACGTTTTTCACTCTATCTTTAGGTTTTTGTGTACTCTTTTGTAGATCAGTGTTTGTCATTCCCGTTCACGTTCTTCACTCTATCTTTAAGATTTTGTGTACTGTTTTGTAGATCATTGTTTGTCATTCCCTTTCATGTTACTCACTCTATCTTTAGGTTTCTGTGTACTGTTTTGTAGATCATTGTTTGTCATTCCCGTTCATGTTCCTCACTCTATCTTTAGGTTTCTGTGTACTGTTTTGTAGATCATTGTTTGTCATTCCCGTTCATGTTCCTCACTCTGTCGTTAGGTTTCTGTGTACTCTTTTGTAGATTATTGTTTGTCATTCCCGTTCACGTTCTTCACCCTATCTTTAAGTTTTTGTGTACTGTTTTGTAGATCATTGTTTGTCATTCCTCTTCATGTTCCTCATTCTATCTTTAGGTTTCTGTGTACTGTTTTATAGATCATTGTTTGTCATTCCCGTTCACGTTCTTCACTCTATCTTTAAGTTTTTGTGTACTGTTTTGTAGATCATTGTTTGTCATTCCCGTTCATGTTACTCACTCAATCTTTAGGTTTCTGTGTACTGTTTTGTAGATCACTGTTTCTCATTCCCGTTCATGTTCCTCACTCTATCTTTAGGTTTCTGTGTACTGTTTTGTATATCATTGTTTGTCATTCCCGTTCATGTTACTCACTCTATCTTTAGGTTTCTGTGTACTGTTTTGTAGATCATTGTTTGTCATTCCCGTTCATGTTACTCATTCTATCTTTAGGTTTCTGTGTACTGTTTTGTAGATCATTGTTGGTCATTCCCGTTCAAGTTCCTCATTCTATCTTTAGTTTTCTGTGTACTGGTTTGTAGATCATTGTTTGTCATTCCCGTTCATGTTCCCCACTCTATCTTTAAGTTTCTGTGTACTGTTTTGTACATCATTGTTTGTCATTCCCGTTCACGTTCTTCACCCTATCTTTAAGTTTTTGTGTACTGTTTTGTAGATCATTGTTTGTCATTCCCCTTCATATTCCTCACTCTATCTTTAGGTTTCTGTCTACAGTTTTGTAGATCATTGTTTGACATTCCCGTTCATGTTACTCACTCTATCTTTAGGTTTCTGTGTACTGTTTTGTAGATCATTGTTTGTCATACCCGTTCATGTTCCTCACTCTATATTTAGGTTTCTAAGTACTGTTTTGTAGATCATTGTTTGACATTCCCGTTCATGTTTCTCATTCTATCTTTAGGTTTCTGTCTACGGTTTTGTAGATCATTGTTTAACATTCCCGTTCATGTTACTCACTCTATCTTTAGGTTTCTGTGTACTGTTTTGTAGATCATTGTTTGTCATTCCCGTTCATGTTCCTCACTCTATATTTAGGTTTCTGTGTACTGTTTTGTAGATCATTGTTTGACATTCCCGTTCATGTTTCTCATTCTATCTTTAGGTTTCTGTCTACTGTTTTGTAGATCATTGTTTGTCATTCCCGTTCATATTCCTCACTCTATCTTTAGGTTTCTGTCTACTGTTTTGTAGATCATTGTTTGTCATTCCCGTTCATGTTACTCACTCTATCTTTAAGTTTCTGTGTACTGTTTTGTAGATCATTGTTTGTCATTCCCGTTCATGTTCCTCACTCTATATTTAGGTTTATGTGTACTGTTTTGTAGATCATTTTTTGTCATTACCGTTCATGTTACTCACTCTATCTTTAGGTTTCTGTGTACTGTTTTGTAAATCATTGTTTGTCATTCCCGTTCATGTTACTCATTCTATCTTTAGGTTTCTGTGTACTGTTTTGTAGGTCATTGTTTGTCATTCCCGTTCACGTTCTTCACTCTATCTTTAGATTTTTGTGTACTGTTTTGTAGATCATTGTTTGTCATTCCACTTCATATTCCTCACTCTATCTTTAGGTTTCTGTCTACAGTTTTGTAGATCATTGTTTGTCATTCCCGTTCATGTTCCTCATTCTATCTTTAGGTTTCTGTGTACTGGTTTGTAGATCATTGTTTGTCATTCCCGTTCATGTTCCCCACTCTATCTTTAAGTTTCTGTGTACTGTTTTGTACATCATTGTTTGTCATTCCCGTTCACGTTCTTCACCCTATCTTTAAGTTTTTGTGTACTGTTTTGTAGATCATTGTTTGTCATTCCCCTTCATATTCCTCACTCTATCTTTAGGTTTCTGTCTACAGTTTTGTAGATCATTGTTGGTCATTCCCGTTCATGTTCTTCATTCTATCTTTAGGTTTCTGTGTACTGTTTTGTAGATCATTGTTTGTCATTTCCGTTCATGTTCCTCACTCTATCTTTAGGTTTCGGTGTACTGCTTTGTAGATCATTGTTTGTCATTCCCGTTCATGTTCCACACTCTATCTTTAGGTTTCTCCTTACTGTTTTGTAGATCATTGTTTGTCATTCCCGTTCATGTTCCTCACTCTATATTTAGGTTTCTGTGTACTGTTTTGTAGATCATTGTTTGACATTCCCGTTCATGTCTCTCATTCTATCTTTAGGTTTCTGTCTACTGTTTTGTAGATCATTGTTTGTCATTCCCGTTCATATTCCTCACTCTATCTTTAGGTTTCTGTCTACTGTTTTATAGATCATTGTTTGTCATTCCCGTTCATGTTACTCACTCTATCTTTAGGTTTCTGTGTACTGTTTTGTAGATCATTGTTTGTCATTCCCGTTCATGTTACTCACTCTATCTTTAGGTTTCTGTGTACTGTTTTGTAAATCATTGTTTGTCATTCCCGTTCATGTTACTCATTCTATCTTTAGGTTTCTGTGTACTGTTTTGTAGGTCATTGTTTGTCATTCCCGTTCACGTTCTTCACTCTATCTTTAGATTTTTGTGTACTGTTTTGTAGATCATTGTTTGTCATTCCACTTCATATTCCTCACTCTATCTTTAGGTTTCTGTCTACAGTTTTGTAGATCATTGTTGGTCATTCCCGTTCATGTTCCTCATTCTATCTTTAGGTTTCTGTGTACTGGTTTGTAGATCATTGTTTGTCATTCCCGTTCATGTTCCCCACTCTATCTCTAGGTTTCTGTGTACTGTTTTGTACATCATTGTTTGTCATTCCCGTTCACGTTCTTCACCCTATCTTTAAGTTTTTGTGTACTGTTTTGTAGATCAGTGTTTGTCATTCCCGTTCACGTTCTTCACTCTATCTTTAAGATTTTGTGTACTGTTTTGTAGATCATTGTTTGTCATTCCCTTTCATGTTACTCACTCTATCTTTAGGTTTCTGTGTACTGTTTTGTAGATCATTGTTTGTCATTCCCGTTCATGTTCCTCACTCTATCTTTAGGTTTCTGTGTACTGTTTTGTAGATCATTGTTTGTCATTCCCGTTCATGTTCCTCACTCTGTCGTTAGGTTTCTGTGTACTCTTTTGTAGATTATTGTTTGTCATTCCCGTTCACGTTCTTCACCCTATCTTTAAGTTTTTGTGTACTGTTTTGTAGATCATTGTTTGTCATTCCTCTTCATGTTCCTCATTCTATCTTTAGGTTTCTGTGTACTGTTTTATATATCTTTATTTGTCATTCCCGTTCACGTTCTTCACTCTATCTTTAAGTTTTTGTGTACTGTTTTGTAGATCATTGTTTGTCATTCCCGTTCATGTTACTCACTCAATCTTTAGGTTTCTGTGTACTGTTTTGTAGATCACTGTTTGTCATTCCCGTTCATGTTCCTCACTCTATCTTTAGGTTTCTGTGTACTGTTTTGTATATCATTGTTTGTCATTCCCGTTCATGTTACTCACTCTATCTTTAGGTTTCTGTGTACTGTTTTGTAGATCATTGTTTGTCATTCCCGTTCATGTTACTCATTCTATCTTTAGGTTTCTGTGTACTGTTTTGTAGATCATTGTTGGTCATTCCCGTTCAAGTTCCTCATTCTATCTTTAGTTTTCTGTGTACTGGTTTGTAGATCATTGTTTGTCATTCCCGTTCATGTTCCCCACTCTATCTTTAAGTTTCTGTGTACTGTTTTGTACATCATTGTTTGTCATTCCCGTTCACGTTCTTCACCCTATCTTTAAGTTTTTGTGTACTGTTTTGTAGATCATTGTTTGTCATTCCCCTTCATATTCCTCACTCTATCTTTAGGTTTCTGTCTACAGTTTTGTAGATCATTGTTGGTCATTCCCGTTCATGTTCTTCATTCTATCTTTAGGTTTCTGTGTACTGTTTTGTAGATCATTGTTTGTCATTCCTCTTCATGTTACTCACTCAATCTTTAGGTTTCTGTGTACTGTTTTGTAGATCATTGTTTGTCATTCCCGTTCATGTTCCTCACTCTATCTTTAGGTTTATGTGTACAGTTTTGTAGATCATTGTTTGTCATTCCCGTTCATGTTCTCCACTCTATCTTTAGGTTTCTGTGTACTGTTTTGTATATCATTGTTTGTCATTCCCGTTCATGTTCCTCACTCTATCGTTAGGTTTCTGTGTACTCTTTTGTAGATCATTGTTTGTCATTCCCGTTCATGTTCCCCACTCTATATTTAGTTTTCTGTGTACTGTTTTGTAGATCATTGTTTGTCATTCCCGTTCATGTTACTCACTCTATATTTAGGTTTCTGTGTACTGTTTTGTAGATCATTGTTTGTCATTCCCGTTCATGTTACTCATTCTATCGTTAGGTTTCTGTGTACTGTTTTGTAGATCATTGTTTGTCATTCCCGTTCATGTTCCCCACTCTATCTTTAAGTTTCTGTGTACTGTTTTGTACATCATTGTTTGTCATTCCCGTTCACGTTCTTCACCCTATCTTTAAGTTTTTGTGTACTGTTTTGTAGATCATTGTTTGTCATTCCCCTTCATATTCCTTGCTCTATCTTTAGGTTTCTGTCTACAGTTTTGTAGACCATTGTTGGTCATTCCCGTTCATGTTCCTCATTCTATCTTTAGGTTTCTGTGTACTGGTTTGTAGATCATTGTTTGTCATTCCCGTTCATGTTCCCCACTCTATCTCTTGGTTTCTGTGTACTGTTTTGTACATCATTGTTTGTCATTCCCGTTCACGTTCTTCACCCTATCTTTAAGTTTTTGTGTACTGTTTTGTAGATCATTGTTTGTCATTCCTCTTCATGTTCCTCATTCTATCTTTAGGTTACTGTGTACTGTTTTATAGATCATTGTTTGTCATTCCCGTTCACGTTCTTCACTCTATCTTTAGGTTTTTGTGTACTGTTTTGTAGATCAGTGTTTGTCATTCCCGTTCACGTTCTTCACTCTATCTTTAAGTTTTTGTGTACTGTTTTGTAGATCATTGTTTGTCATTCCCGTTCATGCTACTCACTCTATCATTAGGTTTCTGTGTACTGTTTTGTAGATCATTGTTTGTCATTCCCGTTCATGTTCCTCACTCTATCTTTAGGTTTCTGTGTACTGTTTTGTAGATCATTGTTTGTCATTCCCGTTCATGTTCCTCACTCTATCGTTAGGTTTCTGTGTACTCTTTTGTAGATCATTGTTTGTCATTCCCATTCATGTTCCTCATTCTATATTTAGGTTTTTGTGTACTGTTTTGTAGATCATTGTTTGTCATTCCCGTTCATGTTCCCGACTCTATCTTTAGGTTTATGTGTACAGTTTTGTAGATCATTGTTTGTCATTCCCGTTCATGTTCCTCACTCTATCTTTAGGTTTCTGTGTACTGCTTTGTAGATCATTGTTTGTCATTCCCGTTCATGTTCCTCACTCTCTCTTTAGGTTTTTGTGTACTGTTTAGTAGATCATTGTTTGTCATTTCCGTTCATGTTCCCCAATCTATCTTTAGGTTTCTGTGTACAGTTTTGTAGATCATTGTTTGTCATTCCCGTTCATGTTCCTCACTCTATCTTTAGGTTTCTGTGTACTGTTTTGTAGGGCATTGTTTGTCATTCCTGTTCATGTTCCTCACTCTATCCTTAGGTTTCTGTGTACTGTTTTGTAGAGCATTGTATGTCAATCACGTAGATGTTCCTCACTCTATCTTTAGGTTTCTGCTTACTGTTTTGTAGATCATTGTTTGTCATTCCCCTTCATGTTCTTCACTCTATATTTAGGTTTCTGTCTACTGTTTTGTAGATCATTGTTGGTCATTCCCGTTAATGTTACTCACTCTATCTTTAGGTTTCTGTGTACTGTTTTGTAGATCATTGTTTGTCATTCCCGTTCATGTTACTCACTCTATCTTTAGGTTTCTGTGTACTGTTTTGTAGATCATTGTTTGTCATTCCCGTTCATGTTACTCATTCTATCTTTAGGTTTCTGTCTACTGTTTTGTAGATCATTGTTTGTCATTCCCGTTCATGTTCCTCACTCTATCTTTAGATTTTGTGTACTGTTTTGTAGATCATTGTTTGTCATTCCCGTTCATGTTACTCACTCTATCTTTAGGTTTCTGTGTACTGTTTTGTAGATCATTGTTTGTCATTCCCGTTCATGTTCCTCACTCTATATTTAGGTTTCTGTCTACTGTTTTGTAGATCATTGTTTGTCATTCCCGTTCATGTTCCTCACTCTATCTTTAGGTTTATGTGTACTGTTTTGTAGATCATTGTTTGTCATTCCCGTTCATGTTCCTCACTCTATCTTTAGGTTTCTGTGTACTGTTTTGTAGGGCATTGTTTGTCATTCCTGTTCATGTTCCTCACTCTATCCTTAGGTTTCTGTGTACTGTTTTGTAGATCATTGTTTGTCAATCACGTTCATGTTCCTCACTCTATCTTTAGGTTTTGTAGATCATTGCTTGTCATTCCCGTTCATGTTCTTCACTCTATATTTAGGTTTCTGTCTACTGTTTTGTAGATCATTGTTTGTCATTCCCGTTCATGTTACTCACTCTATCTTTAGGTTTCTGTGTACTGTTTTGCAGATCATTGTTTGTCATTCCCGTTCATATTCCTCACTCTATCTTTAGGTTTCTGTGTACTGTTTTGTAGATCATTGTTTGTCATTCTAGTTCATGTTACTCACTCTATCTTTAGGTTTCTGTGTACTGTTTCATAGATCATTGTTTGTCATTCCCGTTCATGTTACTCACTCTATCTTTAGGTTTCTGTCTACTGTTTTGTAGATCATTGTTTGTCATTCCCGTTCATGTTCCTCACTCTATCTTTAGGTTTCTGTCTACTGTTTTGTAGATCATTGTTTGTCATTCCCGTTCATGTTCCTCACTCTATATTTAGGTTTCTGTCTACTGTTTTGTAGATCATTGTTTGTCATTCCTGTTCATGTTCTTCACTCTATATTTAGGTTTCTGTCTACTGTTTTGTAGATCATTGTTTGTCATTCCCGTTCATGTTCCTCACTCTATCTTTAGATTTCTGTCTACTGTTTTGTAGATCATTGCTTGTCATTCCCGTTCATGTTCCTCACTCTATCCTTAGGTTTCTGTGTACTGTTTTGTAGATCATTGTTTGTCATTCCCGTTCATGTTCCTCACTCTATCTTTAGGTTTCTGTGTACTGTTTTGTAGATCATTGTTTGTCATTCCCGTTCATGTTACTCACTCTATCTTTAGGTTTCTGTGTACTGTTTTGTAGATCATTGTTTGTCATTCCCGTTCATGTTACTCATTCTATCTTTAGGTTTCTGTCTACTGTTTTGTAGATCATTGTTTGTCATTCCCGTTCATGTTCCTCACTCTATATTTAGGTTTCTGTCTACTGTTTTGTAGATCATTGTTTGTCATTCCCGTTCATGTTCCTCACTCTATCTTTAGATTTTGTGTACTATTTTGTAGATCATTGTTTGTCATTCCCGTTCATGTTACTCACTCTATATTTAGGTTTATGTCTACTGTTTTATAGATCATTGTTTGTCATTCCCGTTCACGTTCTTCACTCTATCTTTTGGTTTTTGTGTACTGTTTTGTAGATCATTGTTTGTCATTCCCGTTCACGTTCTTCACTCTATCTTTAGGTTTATGTGTACTGTTTTGTAGATCATTGTTTGTCATTCCCGTTCATGTTCTTCACTCTATATTTAGGTTTCTGTCTACTGTTTTGTAGATCATTGTTGGTCATTCCCGTTAATGTTACTCACTCTATCTTTAGGTTTCTGTGTACTGTTTTGTAGATCATTGTTTGTCATTCCCGTTCATGTTACTCACTCTATCTTTAGGTTTCTGTGTATTGTTTTGTAGATCATTGTTTGTCATTCCCGTTCATGTTCCTCACTCTATATTTAGGTTTCTGTCTACTGTTTTGTAGATCATTGTTTGTCATTCCCGTTCATGTTCCTCACTCTATCTTTAGGTTTATGTGTACTGTTTTGTAGATCATTGTTTGTCATTCCCGTTCATGTTCCCCACTCTATCTTTAGGTTTCTGTGTAATATTTTGTAGAGCATTGTTTGTCATTCCTGTTCATGTTCCTCACTCTATCCTTTGGTTTCGGTGTACTGTTTTGTTGAGCATTGTTTGTAAATCACGTTCATGTTCCTCACTCTATCTTTAGGTTTCTGCTTACTGTTTTGTAGATCATTGTTTGTCATTCCCGTTCATGTTCTTCACTCTATATTTAGGTTTCTGTGTACTGTTTTGTAGATCATTGTTTGTCATTCCCGTTCATGTTACTCACTCTATCTTTAGGTTTCTGTGTACTGTTTTATCATTGTTTGTCATTCCCGTTCATGTTCCCCACTCTATCTTTAGGTTTCTGTGTACAGTTTTGTAGATCATTGTTTGTCATTCCCGTTCATGTTCCTCACTCTATCTTTAGGTTTCTGTGTACTGTTTTGTAGGGCATTGTTTGTCATTCCTGTTCATGTTCCTCACTCTATCCTTAGGTTTCTGTGTACTGTTTTGTAGATCATTGTTTGTCAATCACGTTCATGTTCCTCACTCTATCTTTAGGTTTTGTAGATCATTGCTTGTCATTCCCGTTCATGTTCTTTACTCTATATTTAGGTTTCTGTCTACTGTTTTGTAGATCATTGTTTGTCATTCCCGTTCATGTTACTCACTCTATCTTTAGGTTTCTGTGTACTGTTTTGCAGATCATTGTTTGTCATTCCCGTTCATATTCCTCACTCTATCTTTAGGTTTCTGTGTACTGTTTTGTAGATCATTGTTTGTCATTCTAGTTCATGTTACTCACTCTATCTTTAGGTTTCTGTGTACTGTTTTATAGATCATTGTTTGTCATTCCCGTTCATGTTACTCACTCTATCTTTAGGTTTCTGTCTACTGTTTTGTAGATCATTGTTTGTCATTCCCGTTCATGTTCTTCACTCTATATTTAGGTTTCTGCGTACTGTTTTGTAGATCATTGTTTGTCATTCCCGTTCATGTTCCTCACTCTATCTTTAGGTTTCTGTCTACTGTTTTGTAGATCATTGTTTGTCATTCCCGTTCATGTTCCTCACTCTATATTTAGGTTTCTGTCTACTGTTTTGTAGATCATTGTTTGTCATTCCCGTTCATGTTCCTCACTCTATCTTTAGATTTCTGTCTACTGTTTTGTAGATCATTGCTTGTCATTCCCGTTCATGTTCCTCACTCTATCTTTAAGTTTCTTTTTACTGTTTTGTAGATCATTGTTTGTCATTCCCGTTCATGTTCCTCACTCTATCTTTAGGTTTCTGTGTACTGTTTTGTAGATCATTGCTTGTCATTCCCGTTCATGTTCTTCACTCTATATTTAGGTTTCTGTGTACTGTTTTGTAGATCATTGTTTGTCATTCCCGTTCATGTTCCTCACTCTATCTTTAGGTTTCTGTGTACTGTTTTGTAGATCATTGCTTGTCATTCCCGTTCATGTTCTTCACTCTATATTTAGGTTTCTGTGTACTGTTTTGTAGATCATTGTTTGTCATTCCCGTTCATGTTCCTCACTCTATCTTTAAGTTTCTGTGTACTGTTTTGTAGATCATTGCTTGTCTTTAACGTTCATGTTCTTCACTCTATATTTAGGTTTCTGTGTACTGTTTTGTAGATCATTGTTTGTCATTCCCCTTCATGTTCCTCACTCTATCTTTAGGTTTCTGTGTACTGTTTTCTAGATCATTGTTTGTCATTCCCGTTCATGTTACTCACTCTATCTTTAGGTTTCTGTGTACTGTTTTGTAGATCATTGTTTGTCATTCCCGTTCATGTTCCCCACTCTATCTTAAAGTTTCTGTGTACTGTTTTGTACATCATTGTTTGTCATTCCCGTTCACGTTCTTCACCCTATCTTTAAGTTTTTGTGTACTGTTTTGTAGATCATTGTTTGTCATTCCCCTTCATGTTCCTCACTCTATCTTTAGGTTTCTGTGTACTGTTTTGTAGATCATTGTTTGTCATTCCCGTTCATGTTCCTCACTCTATCTTTAGGTTTCTGTGTACTGTTTTGTAGATCATTGTTTGTCATTCCCGTTCATGTTCCTCACTCTATCGTTAGGTTTCTGTGTACTCTTTTGTAGATCATTGTTTGTCATTCCCGTTCATGTTCTTCACTCTATATTTAGGTTTATGTCTACTGTTTTATAGATCATTGCTGGTCATTCCCGTTCACGTTCTTCACTCTATCTTTAGGTTTTTGTGTACTGTTTTGTAGATCATTGTTTGTCATTCCCGTTCACGTTCTTCACTCTTTCTTTTGGTTTTTGTGTACTGTTTTGTAGATCATTGTTTGTCATTCCCGTTCACCTTCTTCACTCTATCTTTAGGTTTTTGTGTACTGTTTTGTAGATCATTGTTTGTCATTCCCGTTCATGTTCCTCACTCTATCGTTAGGATGCTGTGTACTGTTTTGTAGTGCATTGCTTGTCATTCCCGTTCATGTTTCCCATTCTATGTTTAGGCTTATGTGTACTGTTTTGTAGGACAGTGTTTGTCATTCCCGTTCATGTTCCTCACTCTATCGTTAGGTTTCTGTGTACGGTTTTGTAGATCATTGTTTGTCATTCCCGTTCATGTTTCCCATTCTATCTTTAGGTTTATGTGTACTGTTTTGTAGGACATTGTTTGTCATCCCCGTTAATGTTCCTCACTCTGTCTTTAGGTTTCTGTGTACTGCTTTGTAGACCATTGTTTGTCATTCCCGTTCATGTTCCTCACCCTATCTTTAGGTTTTTGTTTACTGTTTTGTAGATCATTGTTTGTCATTTCCGTTCATGTTCGCCACTCTGTCTTTAGGTTTCTGTGTACTGCTTTGTAGATCATTGTTTGTCATTCCCGTTCATGTTCCTCACTCTATATTTAGGTTTCAGTCTACTGTTTTATAGATCATTGTTTGTCATTCCCGTTCATGTTCCTCACCCTATCTTTAGGTTTCTGTGTACTGTTTTGTAGATCATTGTTCGTCATTCCCGTTCATGTTCATCACTCTATCTTGAGGTTTCTGTGTACTGTTTTGGAGAGCATTGTTCGTCATTCCCGTTCATGTTCCTCACTCTGTCTTTAGGTTTATGTGTACTGTTTTGTAGATCATTGTTTGTCATTCCCGTTCATGTTCCTCACTCTATCGTTAGGTTTCTGTGTACTTTTTTGTAGGGCATTGTTTGTCATTCCCGTTCATGTTCCTCACTCTATCGTTTGGTTTCTGTGTACTGTTTTGTAGATCATTGTTTGTCATTCCCGTTCATGTTCCTCACCCTATCTTTAGGTTTCTGTGTACTGTTTTGTAAATCATTGTTCGTCATTCCCGTTCATGTTCCTCACTCTATCTTGAGGTTTCTGTGTACTGTTTTGTAGAGCATTGTTCGTCATTCCCGTTCATGTTCCTCACTCTATCTTTAGGTTTATGTGTACTGTTTTGTAGATCATTGTTTGTCATTCCCGTTCATGTTCCTCACTCTATCGTTAGGTTTCTGTGTACTGTTTTGTAGAGCATTGTTTGTCATTCCCGTTCATGTTCCTCACTCTATCGTTAGGTTTCTGTGTACTCCTTTGTAGATCATTGTTTGTCATTCCCGTTCATGTTCCTCACTTTGTCTTTAGGCTTCTGTTTAATGCTTTGTAGATCATTGTTTGTCATTCCCGTTCATGTTCCTCACTCTATCTTTAGGTTTCTGTGTACTGTTTTGTAGATGATTGTTTGTCATTCCCGTTCATGTTCCCCACTCTGTCTTTAGGTTTCTGTGTACTGTTTTGTAGATCATTGTTTGTCATTCCCGTTCATGTTCCCCACTCTATCTTTACATTTTTGTGTACTGTTTTGTAGATCATTCTTTGTCATTCCCGTTCATGTTCCTCACTCTATCTTTAGGTTTCTGTGTACTGTTTTGTAGAGCATTGTTTGTCATTCCTGTTCATGTTCCTCACTCTATCTTTAGGTTTCTGTGTACTGTTTTGTAGATCATTGTTTGTCATTCCCGTTCATGTTCCCCACTCTATCTCTAGATTTTTGAGTACTGTTTTGTAGATCATTGTTTGTCATTCCCGTTCATGTTCCTCACTCTATCTTTAGGTTTCTGTTTACTTGTTTGTAGAGCATTGTTTGTCATTCCTGTTCATGTTCCTCACTCTATCCTTAGGTTTCTGTGTACTGTTTTGTAGAGCATTGTTTGTCAATCACGTTCATGTTCCTCCCTCTATCTTTAGGTTTCTGTCTACTGTTTTGTAGATCATTGTTTGTCATTCCCGTTCATGTTACTCACTCTATCTTTAGGTTTCTGTGTACTGTTTTGTAGAGCATTGTTTGTCAATCACGTTCATGTTCCTCACTCTATCTTTAGGTTTCTGTGTACTGTTTTGTAGATCATTGTTTGTCATTCCCGTTCATGTTTCTCATTCTATCTTTAGGTTTCTTCTTACTTTTTGTAGATCATTGTTTGTCATTCCCGTTCATGTTCCTCACTCTATATATAGATTTCTGTATACTGTTTTGTAGATCATTGTTTTTCAATCCCGTTCATGTTCCTCACTCTATCTTTAGGTTTCTGTGTATTGTTTTGTAGATCATTGTTTGCCAATCCCGTTCATGTTCCTCACTCTATCTTTAGGTTTCTGTCTACTGTTTTGTAGATCATTGATTGTCATTCCCGTTCATGTTCCTCACTCTATCTTTAGGTTTCTGTGTACTGTTTTGTAGATCCTTGATTGTCATTCCCGTTCATGTTCCTCGCTCTATATTTTGGTTTCTGTGTACTGTTTTGTAGATCATTGATTGTCATTCCCGTTCATGTTCCTCACTGTATATTTAGTTTTCTGTGTACTGTTTTGTAGATCATTGCTTGTCATTCCCGTTCATGTTCCACACTCTATCTTTAGGTTTATGTGTACTGTTTTGTAGATCATTGTTTGTCATTCCCGTTCATGTTACTCACTCTATCTTTAGGTTTATGTGTACTGTTTTGTAGATCATTGTTTGTCATTCCCATTCATGTTCCCCACTCTATCTTTAGGTTTATGTGTAATGTTTTGTAGATCATTGTTTGTCATTCCCGTTCATGTTCCTCACTTTGTCTTTAGGTTTCTGCTTACTGTTTTGTAGATCATTGTTTGTCATTCCCGTTCATTTTCCCCACTCCATCTTTAGGTTTCTACTTACTGTTTTGTAGATCATTGTTTGTCATTCCCGTTCATGTTCCTCACTCTGTCTTTAGGTTTCTGTGTACTGTTTTGTAGATGATTGTTTGTCATTCCCGTTCATGTTCCTCACTCTATATTTAGGTTTCTGTGTACTGTTTGGTAGATCATTGCTTGTCATTCCCGTTCATGTTCCCGACTCTATCTTTAGGTTTATGTGTACTGTTTTGTAGATCATTGTTTGTCATTCCCGTTCATGTTACTCACTCTATCTTTAGGTTGATGTGTACTGTTTTGTAGATCATTGTTTGTCATTCCCATTCATGTTCCTCACTCTATCTTTAGGTTTATGTGTACTGTTTTGTAGATCATTGTTTGTCATTCCTGTTCATGTTAAACACTATATATCTAGGTTACTGTGTACTGTTTTGTAGATGATTGTTTGTCATTCACGTTCATGTTCCTCACTCTATCCTTAGGTTTCTGCTTACTGTTTTGTAGATCATTGTTTGTCATTCCTATTCATTTTCCTCACTCTATATTTAGGTTTTTGTCTACTGTTTTGTAGATCATTGTTTGTCAATTCCTTTCATGTTCCTCACTCTATCTTTAGGTTTCTGTGTACTGTTTTGTAGACCATTGATTGTCATTCACGTTCATGTTAATCACTATATATTTAGGTTTCTGTGTACTGTTTTGTAGATCATTGTTTGTCATTCCCGTTCATGTTCCTCACTCTATCTTTAGGTTTCTGCTTACTTTTTGTAGATCATTGTTTGTCATTCCCGTTCATGTTACTCACTCTATCTTTAGGTTTCTGTGTACTGTTTTGTAGATCATTGTTTGTTATTCCCGTTCATGTTCCCCACTCTATCTTTTGGTTTCTGCTTACTTTTTGTAGATCATTGTTTGTCATTCCCGTTCATTTTACTCACTCTATCTTTAGGTTTCTGTGTACTGTTTTGTAGGACATTGTTTGTCATTCTCGTTCATGTTCCTCACTCTATCTCTAGGTTTCTGTGTACTGTTTTGTAGATCACTGTTTGTCATTCCTGTTCATATTCCTCACTCTATCTTTAGGTTTCTGCTTACTTTTTGTAGATCATTGTTTGTCATTCCCGTTCATGTTACTCACTCTATCTTTAGGTTTCTGTGTACTGTTTTGTAGATCATTGTTTGTTATTCCCGTTCATGTTCCCCACTCTATCTTTTGGTTTCTGTCTACTGTTTTGTAGATCATTGTTTGTCATTCTCATTCATGTTCCCCACTCTATCTTTAGGTTTATGTGTAATGTTTTGTAGATCATTGTTTGTCATTCCCGTTCATTTTCCTCACTCTGTCTTTAGGTTTCTGCTTACTGTTTTGTAGATCATTGTTTGTCATTCCCGTTCATTTTCCCCACTCTATCTTTAGGTTTCTGCTTACTGTTTTGTAGATCATTGTTTGTCATTCCCGTTCATGTTCCTCACTCTATCTTTAGGTTTCTGTGTACTGTTTTGTAGATCATTGTTTGTCATTCCCGTTCATGTTACTCACTCTATATTTAGGTTTCTGTGTACTGTTTGGTAGATCATTGCTTGTCATTCCCGTTCATGTTCCCCACTCTATCTTTAGGTTTATGTGTACTGTTTTGTAGATCATTGTTTGTCATTCCCGTTCATGTTACACACTCTATCTTTAGGTTTATGTGTACTGTTTTGTAGATCATTGTTTGTCATTCCCATTCATGTTCCCCACTCTATCTTTAGGTTTATGTGTACTGTTTTGTAGATCATTGTTTGTCATTCCTGTTCATGTTAATCACTATATATCTAGGTTACTGTGTACTGTTTTGTAGATGATTGTTTGTCATTCACGTTCATGTTACTCACTCTATCCTTAGGTTTCTGCTTACTGTTTTGTAGATCATTGTTTGTCATTCCCGTTCATTTTCCTCACTCTATATTTAGGTTTTTGTCTACTGTTTTGTAGATCATTGTTTGTCAATTCCTTTCATGTTCCTCACTCTATCTTTAGGTTTCTGTGTACTGTTTTGTAGACCATTGATTGTCATTCCCGTTCATGTTAATCACTATATATTTAGGTTTCTGTGTACTGTTTTGTAGATCATTGTTTGTCATTCCCGTTCATGTTCCTCACTCTATCTTTTGGTTTCTGCTTACTTTTTGTAGATCATTGTTTGTCATTCCCGTTCATTTTACTCACTCTATCTTTAGGTTTCTGTGTACTGTTTTGTAGGACATTGTTTGTCATTCTCGTTCATGTTCCTCACTCTATCTCTAGGTTTCTGTGTACTGTTTTGTAGATCACTGTTTGTCATTCCTGTTCATATTCCTTACTCTATCTTTAGGTTTCTGCTTACTTTTTGTAGATCATTGTTTGTCATTCCCGTTCATGTTACTCACTCAATCTTTAGGTTTCTGTGTACTGTTTTGTAGATCATTGTTTGTCATTCCCGTTCATGTTCCCCATTCTATCTTTAGGTTTCTGTCTACTGTTTTGTAGATCATTGTTTGTCATTCCCGTTCACGTTCTTCACTCTATCTTTAGGTTTATGTGTACTGTTTTGTAGATCATTGTTTGTCATTCCCGTTCATGTTACACACTCTATCTTTAGGTTTCTGTGTACTGTTTTGTAGATCATTGTTTGTCATTCCCATTCATGTTCCCCACTCTATCTTTAGGTTTATGTGTACTGTTTTGTAGATCATTGTTTGTCATTCCTGTTCATGTTAATCACTATATATCTAGGTTACTGTGTACTGTTTTGTAGATGATTGTTTGTCATTCACGTTCATGTTACTCACTCTATCCTTAGGTTTCTGCTTACTGTTTTGTAGATCATTGTTTGTCATTCCCGTTCATTTTCCTCACTCTATATTTAGGTTTTTGTCTACTGTTTTGTAGATCATTGTTTGTCAATTCCTTTCATGTTCCTCACTCTATCTTTAGGTTTCTGTGTACTGTTTTGTAGACCATTGATTGTCATTCCCGTTCATGTTAATCACTATATATTTAGGTTTCTGTGTACTGTTTTGTAGATCATTGTTTGTCATTCCCGTTCATGTTCCTCACTCTATCTTTTGGTTTCTGCTTACTTTTTGTAGATCATTGTTTGTCATTCCCGTTCATTTTACTCACTCTATCTTTAGGTTTCTGTGTACTGTTTTGTAGGACATTGTTTGTCATTCTCGTTCATGTTCCTCACTCTATCTCTAGGTTTCTGTGTACTGTTTTGTAGATCACTGTTTGTCATTCCTGTTCATATTCCTTACTCTATCTTTAGGTTTCTGCTTACTTTTTGTAGATCATTGTTTGTCATTCCCGTTCATGTTACTCACTCAATCTTTAGGTTTCTGTGTACTGTTTTGTAGATCATTGTTTGTCATTCCCGTTCATGTTCCCCATTCTATCTTTAGGTTTCTGTCTACTGTTTTGTAGATCATTGTTTGTCATTCCCGTTCACGTTCTTCACTCTATCTCTAAGTTTCTGTGTACTGTTTTGTAGATCATTGTTTGTCATTCCCGTTCATGTTCCTCACTCTATCGTTAGGTTTCTGTGTACTGTTTTGTAGAGCATTGTTTGTCATTCCCGTTCATGTTCCTCATTCTATCTTTAGGTTTCTGTGTACTGTTTTGTAGATCATTGCCTGTCATTCCCATTCATGTTCCTCACTCTATCGTTAGGTTTCTGTGTACTGTTTTGTAGAGCATTGTTTGTCATTCCCGTTCATGTTTCTCACTCTATCTTTAGGTTTCTGTGTACTGTTTTGTAGATCATTGTTTGTCATTCTCGTTCATGTTCCTCACTCTATCTTTAGGTTTCTGTGTACTGTTTTGTAGATCATTGTTTGTCATTCCCGTGCATGTTCCTCACTCTATCTTTAGGTTTCTGCTTACTGTTTTGTAGATCATTGTTTGTCATTCCCGTTCATGTTCCTCACTCTATCTTTAGGTTTCTGCTTATTGTTTTGTAGATCATTGTTTTTCATTCCCATTCATGATCCTCACTCTATCTCTAGGTTTCTGTGTACTGTTTTGAAGGTCATTGTTTGTCATTCCCGTTCATGTTCCTCACTCTATCTTTAGGTTTCTGTGTACTGTTTTGAAGATCATTGTTTGTCATTCCCGTTCATGTTCCTCACTCTATCTTTAGGTTGATGTGTACTGTTTTGTAGATCATTGTTTGTCATTCCCGTTCATGTTCCTCACTCTATCTTTAGATTTCTGCTTACTGTTTTGTAGATCATTGTTTGTCATTCCCATTCATGATCCTTGCTCTATCTCTAGGTTTCTGTGTACTGTTTTGAAGATCATTGTTTGTCATTCCCGTTCATGTTCCTCACTCTATCTTGAGGTTTCTGTGTACTGTTTTGTAGATCATTGTTTGTCATTCCCGTTCATGTTCCTCACTCTATATTTACGTTTCTGTGTACTGTTTTGTAGATCATTGTTTGTCATTCCCGTTCATGTTACTCACTCTATCTTTAGGTTTCTGTGTACTGTTTTGTAGATCATTGTTTGTCATTCCCGTTCATGTTCCTCACTCTATCTTTAGATTTCTGTCTACCGTTTTGTAGATCATTGTTTGTCATTCCCGTTCATGTTCCTCACTTTATATTTAGGTTTCTGTCTACTGTTTTGTAGTTCATTGTTTATCATCCCGTTCATGTTACTCACTCTATCTTTAGGTTTCTGCTTACTGTTTTGTAGATCATTGTTTGTCATTCCCGTTCATGTTCCTCACTCTATCTTTAGGTTTCTGCTTATTGTTTTGTAGATCATTGTTTTTCATTCCCATTCATGATCCTCACTCTATCTCTAGGTTTCTGTGTACTGTTTTGAAGGTCATTGTTTGTCATTCCCGTTCATGTTCCTCACTCTATCTTTAGGTTTCTGTGTACTGTTTTGAAGATCATTGTTTGTCATTCCCGTTCATGTTCCTCACTCTATCTTTAGGTTGATGTGTACTGTTTTGTAGATCATTGTTTGTCATTCCCGTTCATGTTCCTCACTCTATCTTTAGGTTTCTGCTTACTGTTTTGTAGTTCATTGTTTGTCATTCCCATTCATGATCCTCGCTCTATCTCTAGGTTTCTGTGTACTGTTTTGAAGATCATTGTTTGTCATTCCCGTTCATGTTACTCACTCTATCTTTAGGTTTATGTGTACTGTTTTTTAGATCATTGTTTGTCATTCCCGTTCATGTTCCTCACTCTATCTTGAGGTTTCTGTGTACTGTTTTGTAGATCATTGTTTGTCATTCCCGTTCATGTTCCTCACTCTATATTTACGTTTCTGTGTACTGTTTTGTAGATCATTGTTTGTCATTCCCGTTCATGTTACTCACTCTATCTTTAGGTTTCTGTGTATTGTTTTGTAGATCATTGTTTGTCATTCCCGTTCATGTTCCTCACTCTATCTTTAGATTTCTGTCTACTGTTTTGTGGATCATTGTTTGTCATTCCCGTTCATGTTCCTCACTTTATATTTAGGTTTCTGTCTACTGTTTTGTAATTCATTGTTTATCATCCCGTTCATGTTACTCACTCTATCTTTAGGTTTCTGCTTACTGTTTTGTAGATCATTGTTTGTCATTCCCATTCATGATCCTCACTCTATTTCTAGGTTTCTGTGTGCTGTTTTGTAGATCATTGTTTGTCATTCCCGTTCATGTTCCTCACTCTATCTTGAGATTTCTGTGTACTGTTTTGTAGATCATTGTTTGTCATTCCCGTTCATGTTCCCCACTCTTTCGTTAGGTTTCTGTGTACTGTTTTGTAGATCATTGTTTGTCATTCCCGTTCACGTTCTTCACTCTATCTTTACGTTTTTGTGTACTGTTTTGTAGATCATTGTTTGTCATTCCCGTTCATGTTCTTCACTCTATCGTTAGGTTTCTGTGTACTGTTTTGTAGATCATTGTTTGTCATTCCCGTTCATGTTCCTCACTCTATCTTTAGGTTTCTATGTACTGTTTTGTAGAGCAGTGTTTGTCATTCCCGTTCATGTTCCTCACTCTATCTTTAGGTTTCTGTGTACTGTTTTGTAGGTCATTGTTTGTCATTCCCGTTCATGTTCCTCACTCTATCTTAAGGTTTATGTGTACTGTTTTGTAGGTCATTGTTTGTCATTCCCGTTCATGTTCCTCACTCTATCTTAAGGTTTATGTGTACTGTTTTGTAGGTCATTGTTTGTCATTCCCGTTCATGTTCCCCACTCTATCTTAAGGTTTATGTGTACTGTTTTGTAGGTCATTGTTTGTCATTCCCGTTCATGTTCCTCACTCTATCTTTAGGTTTCTGTGTACTGCTTTGTAGATCATTGTTTTTCATTCCCGTTCATGTTCCTCACTCTATCTTTAGGTTTATGTGTACTATTTTGTAGATCATTGTTTGTCATTCCTGTTCATGTTCCTCATTCTATCTTTAGGTTTCTGTGTACTGTTTGGTAGATTATTGTTTGTCATTCCCTTTCATGTTCCTCACTCTATCTTTAGGTTTCTATGTACTGTTTTGTAGAGCATTGTTTGTCATTCCTGTTCATGTTCCTCGCTCTATCCTTAGGTTTCTGTGTACTGTTTTGTAGGGCATTGTTTGTCAATCCCGTTCATGTTCCCCACTCTATCTTTAGGTTTCTGTGTACTGTTTTGTAGATCATTGATTGTCATTCCCGTTCATGTTCCTCACTCTATCTTTTTAGGTTTCTGTGTACTGTTTTGTAGATCATTGTTTGTCATTCCCGTTCATGTTCTTCCCTCTATCTTTAGGTTTCGGTGTACTGCTTTGTAGATCATTGTTTTTCATTCCCGTTCATGTTCCTCACTCTATCTTTAGGCTTCTGTGTACTGTTTTGTAAATCATTGTTTGTCATTCCCATTCACGTTCTTCGCTCTATTTTTAAGTTTTTGTGCACTGTTTTGTAGATTATTGTTTGTCATTCCCGTTCACGTTCTTCGCTCTATCTTTAAGTTTTTGTGTACTGTTTTGTAGATCATTCTTTGTGTTCCCGTTCATGTTCCTCACTCTTTCTTTAGGTTTCTGTGTACTGCTTTGTAGATCATTGTTTGTCATTCCCATTCACGTTCTTCGCTCTATCTTTTAGTTTTTGTGCACTGTTTTGTAGATTATTGTTTGTCATTCCCGTTCATGTTCCCCACTCTTTCATTGGGTTTCTGTGTACTGTTTTGTAGATCATTGTTTGTCATTCCCGTTCATGTTCCTCACTCTATCTTTAGGTTTATGTGTACTATTTTGTAGATCATTGTTTGTCATTTCCGTTCATGTTCCTAATTCTATCTTTTGGTTTCTGTCTACTGTTTTGTAGATCATTGTTTGTCATTCCCTTTCATGTTCCTCACTCTATCTTTAGGTTTCTATGTACTGTTTTGTAGAGCATTGTTTGTCATTTCTGTTAATGTTCCTCACTCTATCCTTAGGTTTCTGTGTACTGTTTTGTAGATCATTGTTTGTCATTCCCGTTCTTGTTCCTCACTCTATCTTTAGGTTTCTGTGTACTGTTTTGTAGATCATTGATTGTCATTCCCGTTCATGTTCCTCACTCTATCCTTAGGTTTCTGTGTACTGTTTTGTAGTGCATTTTTTGTCATTCCTGTTCATGTTCCTCACTCTATCCTTAGGTTTCTGTGTACTGTTTTGTAGATCATTGTTTGTCAATCCCGTTCATGTTACCCACTCTATCTTTAAGTTTCTGTGTACTGTTTTGTACATCATTGTTTGTCATTCCCGTTCATGTTCCTCACTCTATCTTTAGGTTTCTGTGTACTGTTTTGTAGATCATTGTTTGTCATTCCCGTTCATGTTCCTCACTCTTTCTTTAGGGTTCTGCGTACTGTTTTGTAGATCATTGTTTGTCATTCCCGTTCATGTTCTTCACTCTATCTTTACGTTTTTGTGTACTGTTTTATAGATCATTGTTTGTCATTCCCGTTCACGTTCTTCACTCTATCATTAGGTTTTTGTGTACTGTTTTATAGATCATTGTTTGTCATTCCCGTTCACGTTCTTCACTCTATCATTAGGTTTTTGTTTACTGTTTTGTAGATCATTGTTTGTCATTCCCGTTCATGTTCCTCACTCTATCCTTAGGTTTCTGTGTACTGTTTTGTAGATCATTGTTTGTCATTCCCGTTCATGTTCCTCACTCTATCGTTAGGTTTCTGTGTACTGTTTTGTAGATCATTGTTTGTCATTCCCGTTCATGTTCCCCACTCTATCTTTAGGTTTATGTGTACTATTTTGTAGATCATTGTTTGTCATTCCCGTTCATGTTCCTCACTCTATCAATAGGTTTCTGTGTACTGTTTTGTAGATCATTGTTTGTCATTCCCGTTCATGTTCCTCATCCTGTCTTTAGGTTTCAGTGTACTGTTTTGTAGATCATTGTTTGTCATTCCCGTTCATGTTCCTCACTCTATCTGTAGGTTCCTGTGTACTGTTTTGTAGATCATTGTTTGTCATTCCCGTTCATGTTCCTCACTCTATCTGTAGGTTCCTGTGTACTGTTTTGTAGATCATTGCTTGTCATTCCCGTTCATGTTCCTCACTCTATCTTTAGGTTTCTGTGTACTGTTTTGTAGATCATTGTTTGTCATTCCCGTTCATGTTCCTCACTCTATCTGTATGTTCCTGTGTACTGTTTTGTAGATCATTGTTTGTCATTCCCGTACATGTTCCTCACTCTATCTTTAGGTTTCTGTGTACTGTTTTGTAGATCATTGTTTGTCATTCCCGTTCATGTTCCTCACTCTATCTTTAGGTTTCTGTGTACTGTTTTGTAGATCATTTTTTGTCATTCCCGTACATGTTCCTCACTCTATCTTTAGGTTTCTGTGTACTGTTTTGTAGAGCATTGTTTGTCATTTCTGTTCATGTTCCTCACTCTATCCTTAGGTTTCTGTGTACTGTTTTGTAGATCATTGTTTGTCATTCCCGTTCTTGTTCCTCACTCTATCTTTAGGTTTCTGTGTACTGTTTTGTAGATCATTGATTGTCATTCCCGTTCATGTTCCTCACTCTATCCTTAGGTTTCTGTGTACTGTTTTGTAGTGCATTTTTTGTCATTCCTGTTCATGTTCCTCACTCTATCCTTAGGTTTCTGTGTACTGTTTTGTAGATCATTGTTTGTCAATCCCGTTCATGTTACCCACTCTATCTTTAAGTTTCTGTGTACTGTTTTGTACATCATTGTTTGTCATTCCCGTTCATGTTCCTCACTCTATCTTTAGGTTTCTGTGTACAGTTTTGTAGATCATTGTTTGTCATTCCCGTTCATGTTCCTCACTCTTTCTTTAGGGTTCTGCGTACTGTTTTGTAGATCATTGTTTGTCATTCCCGTTCATGTTCTTCACTCTATCTTTACGTTTTTGTGTACTGTTTTATAGATCATTGTTTGTCATTCCCGTTCACGTTCTTCACTCTATCATTAGGTTTTTGTGTACTGTTTTATAGATCATTGTTTGTCATTCCCGTTCACGTTCTTCACTCTATCATTAGGTTTTTGTTTACTGTTTTGTAGATCATTGTTTGTCATTCCCGTTCATGTTCCTCACTCTATCCTTAGGTTTCTGTGTACTGTTTTGTAGATCATTGTTTGTCATTCCCGTTCATGTTCCTCACTCTATCGTTAGGTTTCTGTGTACTGTTTTGTAGATCATTGTTTGTCATTCCCGTTCATGTTCCCCACTCTATCTTTAGGTTTATGTGTACTATTTTGTAGATCATTGTTTGTCATTCCCGTTCATGTTCCTCACTCTATCAATAGGTTTCTGTGTACTGTTTTGTAGATCATTGTTTGTCATTCCCGTTCATGTTCCTCATCCTGTCTTTAGGTTTCAGTGTACTGTTTTGTAGATCATTGTTTGTCATTCCCGTTCATGTTCCTCACTCTATCTGTAGGTTCCTGTGTACTGTTTTGTAGATCATTGTTTGTCATTCCCGTTCATGTTCCTCACTCTATCTGTAGGTTCCTGTGTACTGTTTTGTAGATCATTGCTTGTCATTCCCGTTCATGTTCCTCACTCTATCTTTAGGTTTCTGTGTACTGTTTTGTAGATCATTGTTTGTCATTCCCGTTCATGTTCCTCACTCTATCTGTATGTTCCTGTGTACTGTTTTGTAGATCATTGTTTGTCATTCCCGTACATGTTCCTCACTCTATCTTTAGGTTTCTGTGTACTGTTTTGTAGATCATTGTTTGTCATTCCCTTTCATGTTCCTCACTCTATCTGTATGTTCCTGTGTACTGTTTTGTAGATCATTGTTTGTCATTCCCGTTCATGTTCCTCACTCTATCTGTAGGTTCCTGTGTACTGTTTTGTAGATCATTGTTTGTCATTCCCGTTCATGTTCCTCATTCTATCTTTAGGTTTCTGTGTACTGTTTTGTAGATCATTTTTTGTCATTCCCGTACATGTTCCTCACTCTATCTTTAGGTTTCTGTGTACTGTTTTGTAGATCATTGTTTGTCATTCCCGTTCATGTTCCTCACTCTATCTTTAGGTTTCTGTGTACTGTTTTGTAGATCATTTTTTGTCATTCCCGTACATGTTCCTCACTCTATCTTTAGGTTTCTGTGTACTGTTTTGTAGATCATTGTTTGTCATTCCCGTTCATGTTCCTCACTCTATCTTTAGGTTTCTGTGTACTGTTTTGTAGATCATTTTTTGTCATTCCCGTACATGTTCCTCACTCTATCTTTAGGTTTCTGTGTACTCTTTTGTAGATCATTGTTTGTCATTCCCGTTCATGTTCCTCACTCTATCTGTATGTTCCTGTGTACTGTTTTGTAGATCATTTTTTGTCATTCCCGTACATGTTCCTCACTCTATCTTTAGGTTTCTGTGTACTGTTTTGTAGATCATTGTTTGTCATTCCCGTTCATGTTCCTCACTCTATCTTTAGGTTTCTGTGTACTGTTTTGTAGATCATTTTTTGTCATTCCCGTACATGTTCCTCACTCTATCTTTAGGTTTCTGTGTACTGTTTTGTAGATCATTGTTTGTCATTCCCGTTCATGTTCCTCACTCTATCTTTAGGTTTCTGTGTACTGTTTTGTAGATCATTTTTTGTCATTCCCGTACATGTTCCTCACTCTATCTTTAGGTTTCTGTGTACTGTTTTGTAGATCATTGTTTGTCATTCCCGTTCATGTTCCTCACTCTATATTTATGTTTCTGTCTACTGTTTTGTACATCATTGTTTGTCAATAACGTTCATGTTCCTCACTCTATCTTTAGGTTTCTGTGTACTGTTTTGTAGATCATTGTTTGTCATTCCCATTCATGTTCCTCAATCTATCTTAAGGTTTTTGTGTACTGTTTTGTACATCATTGTTTGTCATTCCCGTTCATGTTCCTCACTCTATTTTAAGGTGTTTGTGTACTGTTTTGTAGATCATTGTTTGTCATTCCCGTTCATGTTACTCACTCTATCTTTAGGTTTCTGTGTACTGTTTTGTAGATCATTGTTTGTCATTCCCGTTCATGTTCCTCACTCTATCTTTAGATTTCCGTGTACTGTTTTGTAGATCATTTTTTGTCATTCCCGTTCATGTTCCTCACTCTATCTTAAGGTTTTTGTGAACTGTTTTGTAGATCATTGTTTGTCATTCCCGTTCATGTTACTCACTCTATATTTAGGTTTCTGTGTCCAGCTTTGTAGATCATTGTTTGTCATTCCCGTTCATGTTACTCACTCTATCTTTAGGTTTCTGTCTACTGTTTTGTAGATCATTGTTTGTCATTCCCGTTCATGTTCCTCACTCTATCTTTAGATTTCTGTGTACTGTTTTGTAGATCATTTTTTGTCATTCCCGTTCATGTTCCTCACTTTATCTTAAGGTTTTTGTATACTGTTTTTGTAGATCATTGTTTGTCATTCCCGTTCATGTTACTCACTCTATCTTTAGGTTTCTGTGTACTGTTTTGTAGATCATTGTTTGTCATTCCCGTTCATGTTCCTCACTCTATCTTTAGATTTCTGTGTACTGTTTTGTAGATCATTTTTTGTCATTCCCGTTCATGTTCCTCACTCTATCTTAAGGTTTTTGTGAACTGTTTTGTAGATCATTGTTTGTCATTCCCGTTCATTTTCCTCACTCTATCTTGAGGTTTCTGTGTACGGATTGTAGATCACTGTTTGTCATTCCCGTTCATGTTCCTCACTCTATCTTTAGATTTCTGTGTACTGTTTTGTAGATCATTGTTTGTCATTCCCGTTCATGTTCCCCACTCTATCGTAAGGTTTCTGTGTACTGTTTTGCAAATCATTGCTTGTCATTCCCGTTCATGTTCCTCACTCTATCTTTAGGTTTCTGTGTACTGTTTTGTAGATCATTGTTTGTCATTCCCGTTCATGTTCCTCACTCTATATTTAGGTTTCTGTGTACTGTTTTGTAGATCATTGTTTGTCATTCCCGTTCATGTTCCTCACTCTATCTTTTGGTTTCTGTGTACTGTTTTGTAGATCATTGTTTGCCATTCCCGTTCATGTTCCTCACTCTATATTTAGGTTTCTGTCTACTGTTTTGTAGATCATTGTTTGTCAATAACGTTCATGTTCCTCACTCTATCTTTAGGTTTCTGTGTACTGTTTTGTAGATCATTGTTTGTCATTCCCGTTCATGTTACTCACTCTATCTGTAGGTTTCTGTCTACTGTTTTGTAGATCATTGTTTGTCATTCCCGTTCATGTTCCTCACTCTATCTTTAGATTTCTGTGTACTGTTTTGTAGATCATTTTTTTTCATTCCCGTTCATGTTCCTCACTCTATCTTAAGGTTTTTGTGTACTGTTTTGTAGATCATTGTTTGTTATTCCCTTTCATGTTACTCACTCTATATTTAGGTTTCTGTGTACTGTTTTGTAGATCATTGTTTGTCATTCCCGTTCATGTTACTCACTCTATCTTTAGGTTTCTGTCTACTGTTTTGTAGATCATTGTTTGTCATTCCCGTTCATGTTCCTCACTCTATCTTTAGATTTCTGTGTACTGCTTTGTAGATCATTTTTTGTCATTCCCGTTCATGTTCCTCACTCTATCTTAAGGTTTTTGTGTACTGTTTTGTAGATCATTGTTTGTCATTCCCGTTCATGTTACTCACTCTATATTTAGGTTTCTGTGTACAGTTTTGTATATCATTGTTTGTCATTCCCGTTCATGTTACTCACTCTATCTTTAGGTTTCTGTCTACTGTTTTGTAGATCAGTGTTTGTCATTCCCGTTCATGTTCCTCACTCTATCTGTAGATTTCTGTGTACTGTTTTGTAGATCATTGTTTGTCATTCCCGTTCATGTTACTCACTCTATATTTAGGTTTCTGTGTACTGTTTTGTAGATCATTGTTTGTCATTCCCGTTCATGTTACTCACTCTATCTTTAGGTTTCTGTCTACTGTTTTGTAGATCATTGTTTGTCATTCCCGTTCATGTTCCTCACTCTATCTGTAGGTTCCTGTGTACTGTTTTGTAGATCATTGTTTGTCATTCCCGTTCATGTTCCTCACTCTATCTTTAGGTTTCTGTGTACTGTTTTGTAGATCATTGTTTGTCATTCCCGTTCATGTTCCTCACTCTATATTTATGTTTCTGTCTACTGTTTTGTAGATCATTGTTTGTCAATAACGTTCATGTTCCTCACTCTATCTTTAGGTTTCTGTGTACTGTTTTGTAGATTATTGTTTGTCATTCCCGTTCATGTTCCTCACTCTATCTTAAGGTTTTTGTGTACTGTTTTGTAGATCATTGTTTGTCATTACCGTTCATGTTCCTCACTCTATCTTAAGGTGTTTGTGTACTGTTTTGTAGATCATTGTTTGTCATTCCCGTTCATGTTACTCACTCTATATTTAGGTTTCTGTGTACTGTTTTGTAGATCATTGTTTGTCATTCCCGTTCATGTTACTCACTCTATCTTTAGGTTTTTGTCTACTGTTTTGTAGATCATTGTTTGTCATTCCCGTTCATGTTCCTCACTCTATCTTTAGATTTCTGTGTACTGTTTTGTAGATCATTTTTTGTCATTCCCGTTCATGTTCCTCACTCTATCTTAAAGTTTTTGTGGACTGTTTTGTAGATCATTGTTTGTCATTCCCGTTCATGTTACTCACTCTATATTTAGGTTTCTGTGTACAGTTTTGTAGATCATTGTTTGTCATTCCCGTTCATGTTACTCACTCTATCTTTAGGTTTCTGTCTACTGTTTTGTAGATCATTGTTTGTCATTCCCGTTCATGTTCCTCACTCTATCTTTAGATTTCTGTGTACTGTTTTGTAGATCATTTTTTGTCATTCCCTTTCATGTTCCTCACTCTATCTTAAGGTTTTAGAGTACTGTTTTGTAGATCATTGTTTGTCATTCCCGTTCATGTTACTCACTCTATATTTAGGTTTCTGTGTACTGTTTTGTAGATCATTGTTTGTCATTCCCGTTCATGTTACTCACTCTATCTTTAGGTTTCTGTCTACTGTTTTGTAGATCATTGTTTGTCATTCCCGTTCATGTTCCTCACTCTATCTTAAGATTTCTGTGTACTGTTTTGTAGATCATTGTTTGTCATTCCTGTTGATGTTCCTCACTCTATCTTTAGGTTTCTGTGTACTGTTTTGTAGATCATTGTTTGTCATTCCCGTTCATGTTCCTCACTCTGTCTTTAGGTTTCTGTGTACTGTTTTGTAGATCATTGTTTGTCATTCCCGTTCATTTTCCTCACTCTATCTTGAGGTTTCTGTGTACGGTTTGTAGATCATTTTTTGTCATTCCCGTTCATGTTCCCCACTCTATCGTAAGGTTTCTGTGTACTGTTTTGTAAATCATTGCTTGTCATTCCCGTTCATGTTCCTCACTCTATCTGTAGGTTCCTGTGTACTGTTTTGTAGATCATTGTTTGTCATTCCCGTTCATGTTCTTCACTCTATCTTTAGGTTTCTGTGTACTGTTTTGTAGATCATTGTTTGTCATTCCCGTTCATGTTCTTCACTCTATCTTTAGGTTTCTGTGTACTGTTTTGTAGATCATTGTTTGTCATTCCCGTTCATGTTCCTCACTCTATATTTATGTTTCTGTCTACTGTTTTGTAGATCATTGTTTGTCAATAACGTTCATGTTCCTCACTCTATCTTTAGGTTTCTGTGTACTGTTTTGTAGATCATTGTTTGTCATTCCCGTTCATGTTCCTCACTCTATCTTAAGGTTTTTGTGTACTGTTTTGTAGATCATTGTTTGTCATTCCCGTTCATGTTCCTCACTCTATCTTAAGGTTTTTGTGTACTGTTTTGTAGATCATTGTTTGTTATTCGCGTTCATGTTACTCACTCTATATTTAGGTTTCTGTGTACTCTTTTGTAGATCATTGTTTGTCATTCCCGTTCATGTTACTCACTCTATCTTTAGGTTTCTGTCTACTGTTTTGTAGATCATGGTTTGTCATTCCCGTTCATGTTCCTCACTCTATCTTTAGATTTCTGTGTATTGTTTTGTAGATCCTTTTTTGTCATTCCCGTTCATGTTCCTCACTCTATCTTAAGGTTTTTGTGTACTGTTTTGTAGATCATTGTTTGTCATTCCCGTTCATGTTACTCACTCTATATTTAGGTTTCTGTGTACAGTTTTGTAGATCATTGTTTGTCATTCCCGTTCATGTTACTCACTCTATCTTTAGATTTCTGTCTACTGTTTTGTAGATCATTGTTTGTCATTCCCGTTCATGTTCCTCACTCTATCTTTAGATTTCTGTGTACTGTTTTGTAGATCATTTTTTGTCATTCCCGTTCATGTTCCTCACTCTATCTTAAGGTTTTTGTGTAATGTTTTGTAGATCATTGTTTGTCATTCCCGTTCATGTTACTCACTCTATATTTAGGTTTCTGTGTACTATTTTGTTGATCATTGTTTGTCATTCCCGTTCATGTTCCTCACTCTATCTTTTGGTTTCTGCTTTCTGTTTTGTAGATCATTGTTTGTCATTCCCGTTCATGTTCCTCACTCTATATGTAGGTTTCTGTGTACTGTTTTGTAGATCATTGTTTGTTATTCCCGTTCATGTTCCTCATTCTATCTTTAGTCTTCTGTGTACTGTATTGCAGATCATTGTTTGTCATTTTGTCATTTTCCTTTTGGCCATTGCATTGTTTTTCGGTCATCGCTTTGCGGGTTCTGGTTAACCCTTTGGTATCTTCCAAAAAAACACCATCTTCAACTCTTTGCACTGAAACTTGTTCGGAAAAAAATAACGAATAGCATGATACATCAGTATAATAGACCACAGCAGGCAGGATATGGATAATTGAATATGTAATTTACGAGTCATTTATAGATTTCTGCATCAAACTGTGCAAATTAATGTTCACATTGGATTATATTTCACAGTATATCAAATATATAATGTCCCCTACTGGTACGTTGCGTAATCTTTTACGAAGGTAAATTGATTTATTCAAAATATTTCCAGGAAACCGTGGGAAATAATGGTAAGATCTGACAATCAACAATATAAGGCAAAATGCTTATAATAGGTACAGGTATGACCAATCTTAAACAAATAAATATTAAACAGACAATATACAAGACAAAGACAATCAGTTCCACGAATATAATCATTTTATATGTATCAATTATGCAAATTTCAAATAAATTTACTGCGTTTAATTGTTCAAGGATTTGATTCAATTGTTCGCTTAACTTTCGGATCTTGTTCTTTCGGTTTTGGCGTGTTATTTTCTTCATTCTTCTTATTTTGTGGAGGGTTGTGCTGTTCCCCGAGTTCGGTATGCTTTCTTCATTTTTTACAATAGACGAAATGGTCTTTTTATATCTATTATCATCAGTATTTCTGAAAGCAAGAGCAGTATATGAACTGATCGACTTCAGGAATAATTTTGACAATTTATATAAAAAAACATATTAGTTTTAGTATTTCGTTTTACAATAATGAGAATATTTTCTTGCACGAAAATTTCTCACTCACAGGTAATCTTTGTCGATTATGGCTGCCCTATGGCTATGTCACATTATCCTCATTTCTGTATAATATAGTCATACCTGTATATAAAGGACAATCCAGGGAACCCGAAAATGTGGCCTTTATGGGCAGTTGCCTTTAATATACAGGTTGATATTATAAGCATTATTCATTAATGGGGGAAAATGAGACTGCCCTTTACAGACATTGGTTTGCTATATAGAAGTGTCCTTTACGGACATACATGACACATTTGCAACAATCAATCAATCTAGTCATCCTGTTTTGTTCCCATAGACTTAATTTGGATTTCCAATCGATAAACTTGTAGCGTACCATAGAAAGGATAAAACAGAAATACGTCGCGTGCATCAAATTAAATATCTACATGATTTTATTTTCCTTATTTTTTTAGTTTTTTTTTTTGCTTAACATAAACCTCAGATATGTGTACTAAATAGTACGAGTGATTGTTCAGCTATATCATGGCGAGAACAAGTTAATTTTGAATGAGATGTTGATTCCGAACAGTACGAAGAATTAGATACAAGAATTGACAAAGGTGTAACCACTTTATTTTAAACAGGTATTGAAATTATGGAATAAAATTCAATTATTAATAGAAATTATGCATAAATAATGCCAAAAGGCTCAAAAACATCCTTTGTTTGCTTCAAAGTTATATAATGTTTTATCAAATTCATCTCGCTATTGTCCAGATTCGAATTCACAAACATTCGTCGCTCGTAGTGATCGACACTGATTGCATAAGTACTTGTATGTGCCAGGTATATAAAACAAAATCTTTGAAACCGATGGTCGATTCGTCTTTACCTCCGGTTGTGTGTAGGAGTGCTCAAATCATCTTTACGTTATATGTGTTTGTTTGCGCATAGTGGTGGTCAACACATACTGTGTTGTTTTTTCGTCTTGTGTACCTTATGTTGCCAGTTTCTGTGGATTGTCCGTATTTTATTACCACTATAGTGTTCTCTAACGTTTATTTGATTTCTAGGTTTCCGCTCAGGTAAGATTTCATTAAATTTAAACTACTATGCTAGATTATTGCTCAATGTTGATATGGTATAAGACTCTCGTCCCTATCCGAATTTTTTATAAAAAGATTCTGATTCCGACATTTTCTTAATGGAAAACAAAATTAATGAGATAATTTAATTGACTTGTTATCATCTTAGGACAATATATAAAAAATCGTTGTCATGGTATAGATAAAAATATAATATGCCATTGGAAACAGAGGCAAGATGTCTCTCGGAATATCATTTATATTGTAGGAAGGTCATGTCTTATTTTCGTTATTTGTGTTTGTTTGCGGATAGTGGTGTCCAACACATGTTGTGTTGTGTCTGTGTATTGTTTGTCTTCGTCTTGTGTGCCATATCTTACCCGTTTCTCTAGATTGTCCATTTACATTGCCCCTTCGGTATTCTATAACGTTCATTTATAGTGCCTATTATTCAGTAACATTATCATTGATCCAGCTATAGTACAACACAGGGTTATGGTAAAAGGGTGATAAATACAACCTAACATATTTGATGTCCACCTTCTGAATTATTTTATTACTTTCGATAATCGTTTTTCATGATGGTGGTTAAGAATTATTTCATGTAAATACGTTTAATTCCACGTCGTTAACAGTATAAATTGCATCATTTACAGTAATCTAATTTAACCAATGTCAAGAATAAGGCAACAAATCATGGATATCTGTTTCTCACCAGCAGCAATATCACCACTGATATCTCCTTAATACGTGTATCCGTTATAACATCAATAACGTAAATCAAGATTTAACATGTAGATTGAAAGTTAAACACTAGAACCGCCGTATAACGGCGATTTATGAGGTTGTACCGTCTCTCAATATTAAACAAAGTATTGATTAGAATCTGTTAGATTATGATGTTTGCCATTTCCAGGTGTGAGTTCTGTAAATGCACACAGTGCATAAGATTCCTTTTATTATATTCCTGATGGGATTTTCAATTAACCAATATTTGCCACTACCAAATGCGGAAGTCAACGGTCTACGGCAATTTTATTTAGACATTATCTAACAAATAAATAAAACATCAGAAATCGTGTGTAAACCGACTTTTTCATATCTATAAAAAGAAGACAATCGGTAAATAATATATTTATGGTGATATGATCGACTTAACAAGAGGAATTATGTGAGTGGAGATTTGTAAAGGCATTGAACTCGAGGCATTCTGATTCTGATTTGGTATTGGTGTGTGTTATGATGACGTAGATAGTAGTATCGTATACGTTCCACGTGGTAAAGTTAGTATTGTTCCTACATGTTAATGAGTAAAAATTGCTTGAAGATATATTAAAGGAAGTATTTTTGTATTGACTGAAATAATAAACAATAATACCAATGATCTTAAGGTTAATCGTCTGTCACAAAAAAAATCACAGAAAACATCCTCAAATCAATCGTTCACAATGGATTATATTTCACGTAGAAATGTACTTTAAACAATTGCCTGATCCAGAGACGTTTTAAATGGTAAAAATTGTGTGCCTTCACTTTGAAATCCTTATATATGCCTTTGACGTCAATAATATTAACCCTAAGGTATTTCAACTTTACTTAGTTTGATAGTTCGTACATCTGTAGATATGTTACAGTAGCCACAGTACGGTATGGGAACAACGGCATTCTTAATATTATAATGAATGTCATTGCATTCCGTCAACAAGATTAAAAATATTGAAATCTAATTTGCTTTTGAGTCCCAACATATGGGCAATATTACCCCTTCCCCCAAGAAACAATCAAATACTGCTCAAATAGTGACATAATCTCTACCAAATTGTTATCAAGCTAAAACTACAACTTGTCCAAGAAATACAAAATCGTGTATTTACATTTGTAATAATAGTGTGCAGACGTTGTGTTGCTCATAACAATCCAGGGCAAATTCTACATAAAGGTAATAGTATACAGTTATTTAATGGGTGTGGATGCAATAGACCAAACTATTTGTCCTGAGGTGCTGGGAATGACCAAGTGTTCTATTGCATGAGGCCAACGGCCGAATGCAATAGAACACTTGGTCATTCCCAGCACCGAAGGATAAATAGTTTGGTCTATTGCATCCACACCCATTAAATAACTGTTTTATTTCCTAATTGAACAGAAGCAAGGTAGCGGACATGACTTAAATATATTCATGCATATATTGTAGAAAAACTGATGAAAATGATTTATTTGTTGAATTAGATAACAATAAACAAGTGGAATACAGAGTAAAAAGTCCTAAATTTTCATATTACATGTTTTTCAATATTATTATTTAAATATTAAAATTTTGAAATTTTATGAAAGATGAAATTTTAGAAATTTTTTGAAAATTTTGAAATTTTGAACTCAAATTTAAAAAAAAATTATTTTAGAATTTTGAATTTTTTTGAAAATTTTAGAAATTTTGAAATATTTTGAAATTTTTGAAATTTTGAAATTTTTTGAAGTTTTGAAATTTGTTGTCCAATGAAAAAAAGGTTCAAAGGTCAGTTCAATAGTCTGTCGTGCAATAGTCTCTTGAAGACTATTGACGCGTCAATAGATCACAGGGGAGCAAAAAATGCAAAAATATCTTAAAATATGTAGTTATTTAATAAACAAGAAAAAAATTACAATTAGGTAATAATACATATTATATACCTTTATGATTTCTATTTTCAATTCACCATTTGTTCATGCTAAGTAGAGATCGACAACTGGAAGTTAACTATCAATACAAATATTACTGTTTACTATTGATATCATACTACTCTTTACTGTGAAATTCAGAACAGCAATACAAGTGTTGTTTCTGTAAATTATTGTCTGTCTACGTGTAAAACTGAATAGTCTCTTATGTTTATTTACATATATTTAACAATAGCATAAGTCTAGAACCCTATTTATCTATGAAAAATGATGAACAAAGAATTTTCCTCTCAAGCTTTAATTGACAAATAAACATATTATATTCTATTCTATTCATATATACCCTTTCGGACTAATACACTATGCATAATACATGTTTTATGTGTATGTTTTGTAGATTGTTGTTTGTCCTTTTGTACCTTTTCTTTTGGTCATTGTGTTGTCTGTTCTTCTTCAATATATATACAGATTCTGATTACCCCCCTTTGATATCTTCAAACTTTTCTCACATAATAATTGATTGCATAATAATGTGCACATTTATGCAATATTGACTTGTCAAAGCTCAAAATCAACTAATTATGCGAAATGTTGTCTTGCATATGTTACAGTTTAATAATTAATAGAAGGATGATGAAGATTTTACTTGATTGCATTCACAATGGTAATCTTGTCAATTATATGGTCAATAGCAGCTTAACGATGATGAGTAATCTAAACATGTAACCATCTGGCTTTATAAACGTTCTTGACCTTTGAGCGACTTTTAACAAATACAAATATAATTTTCTATTTTATTATTATTTTTCATTATTGCGAGTTAATATTATGCCTATTGATACCTTATCATTCACAAAACGAATAGATTTTCTTATTATCGATAAAAAGGATATGTTTGTAAGAAATCAATTTTTAATATGTAGAATTTCACGAAATGGGAAATGAATTAAAAAATTGTTTTCATGAAAATTGTTTTAATGATACAGTATAGTCCATTGTACTAATCTAATGTCCCTGGAAACTGCTTTTATTAAAACTTGTTTTTGTAAATGTATATGTTGAAAACAGAATGTTGGCGTAAACAAGATCTCCCACAATTCAAAGTTATGTACTAAAAACATAGATATTTAAATTAGTATCCACGACGCGCTTCTGGAATATTCTTCACGTTAACGTCGAGCGGTTGTATTTTTGCTAAAATACATAAAAGGGTAGCTAATATTAAATCTTGTAGGCATGTTCAAATGACGAGGAAAATAGAACTATATCAAATAATTTGGAACAAAATGAGACAAAAATACCACACTGACTTAAATGGGGACAATATTATGATAACCCATTTGGTATTTTCACGCCTTTTTTACACCAAACCAAGGAACGGAAACTTAATGCTATCTATGATAAGAACATAAAATACAAGAAAACAATATATATATATATATATATTATGACGGTTATCGGAGGCTATATATATAGATTTGTAGATTATGCTAGACATTCATATCATACATTAGCCGATTTTGACTTTCCTATTTCGGACCTTTGGTTAACTTGCCTCAAAAGACTTTATAATTAATTCGCTATGAAATATTTTTGCTTTGAGCGCACTCTATGTAGGTTATTCCAGAAACGCAGATACGCGCGTTGTGCACTAAATTTGATATCTACGTTTTTGTTATATATATGAGAAGTAAAAGAATCCAATCACATATAATGTATTTTAACTACGTATGTGCCGTTGTCGTAGAAAGTACGTTGTTGTCCGTATTAGCTTGTTTTTTTTGCCAATTAAAGCATCATGATGCCAATAGGTCCACGTCAACGCCAGATGTTTATTAACATACTAATTAATTGTTTGTCAAATTGTTCAGTGTAATTAATATTGCTGACATATTGTCAATCCACCGCTTACCAACCGGTCAATTATCCTCTTAGCGTTTGAATTATCACATGTTGATGACATCAAAGCACTGAAACTGGGTTGAGTGCAAGATCTTATATTTGATGACATCAAACTGGGTTGAGTTCAAGATTGTAGAATCTTAAAGATAACATTTGAAGATGGTCTATTTTGAATATGGAACGATAAAGGTAGACTTTTGTTTCAAAATGGCGCTGAATAAATAAATCTTCATATGATTGACATTGCTTAGTCAAACAATAGACGACGCTTATATTTCCTGTTAAAAACAACTGTCAAAGCCGAATGTAGCAAATACAGACTACGTGGGTATAACCAAATGAAAGAAAGAATATATCATTCATCACATTTTTCGTTTTCCGCCATTATAAATATTGTTTCTTAATCATCTTCAAAGACACCTTGAGATATCTTTGAAGATCTTATTCGAAGATACGGGTTCAAGTTAAAAAAATCTCTAAGAAGAGGTTCGAAGATTATACGATATTAAATGCACCATCGGTGACATTTCAATCTATGTTTAAAATATTAGTGGAATGGTAAAATAGGTCAACCATATATTCTATCAAATGTAATAAATAAACGTTAGAGAAAACAGAAGGGGCAAGCAAAAATGGACAATCCAGAGAAATTGGCAACACAGGGCACACAAGATGAAGAACAAAAACACAACGCAGTAAGTGTTGGACACCATTACTCGCAAACAAACACAAACAATAAAGCATACAAGTCGTGGAAATTGTCCTTTTCCTTCATATAGTATATCTCTAAAACAAATCATCCTGAATTGTTGACCGGTTTCAATGATATCTATGATTTTCATGAAACAAGAAAACATTACAATAACAAAATGAAACAGTTTCACGGAAAATCGAAATCTCTGATTATCTTAAGTGTTTTATAAAGTTACCAGGGTAATCAAAATGAAATCATATAAAGATATTGTCGATATTTTAGATGAGTGTTCAATTGGTAAAATATCGATCGAGACGAAGTTTCCTCCAACTTAGCGACTCATTAATAGGTTAGGTTTATGTGTATGATGGTACTCGTCATGTTACGTAAACAGCTGTGTTACATTTAATATGTCATGAAATCAGTTAATTTCAAATATAACACATTCTATGACTCCAATTTTAAAACCAAAAAGCACGATAAACAATAAGTCGTATAAGACAAAGGGGAATATATAGTATGCATTTCAAAGCATATCTATATATTAATGTATAAAATCAAACAGTAGTTTTCACTCTCTACTAAATTGTAGTAATTAATACATATTCTAGCTGTAGATACAATTAGACAACTCTTATCTTGTCATAATAATCATTATCAACACAATATGGTTTACTTTCCAAGAGAGGATTGTCATTATTAACATGCGGGTATGAAAAGTTTAATGATACCACCAGGGGTAATCAGCAGCCCAGCCATCAATCGAAGAAGGACATACATGCAATTGCCACTAGAAAGGGTACAAGAGAAACATTGGTCGGTAAAACACTACACAGACAACTAAAGATGAGCAACGTAAACCGAGGGTGAACTCATGAGCACCGGTCGTGAATCAGTTCCTGCTGCACTAGTTGTGTCAGTCGTGTTAATAATACGGTAAGAGGCTATGCAAAGGTAAAGGGTGGGGGTTTGTGATAACGAACAACGGAGAATATCCGTTGTCATATGTGACACAGATATTCCGTAGCGGTTTACAAAGCTTTCGATGACAACCGTAGAACATATGAAGTGATGCCTTCAACCTAACCACTAGGAGTCTGTGGTTCAGTAAGCTTCCCTTAGTTGTATTTGTGACATGTATTTCTATCTGTATCATAAGCGAATTGAAATGATAAACACTACTCAAAGCAATACAAATATAGCCTAGGTCACATAAAACACAAGGATAATAACCTTGTTTTCGGTCAACGCATGTTAATATCCGAAATTCAATTTTGTTACATATAATGTTTCTTCACACTTGGAAAAGGATAAACACTGACCCAAAACAGTACAATTGTGACGAGTTCCCCGTCCCCTATTAGCACCGTAATGTGCTTCCTATTACTACATTTCAGTCATTTCATTCAAACCTGTCTTTATTGTCATATAAAGATAAGGTTTTATTTTCTTAGCATGTTTTCGTTGCTTTATCAACACATTTATGGTAGCAAGTGATAGACGTTGAAAACATATTAAAGAAAATTAAGACTGGCGCCTCTTCTTCTGTGTTTATTTGTCATTTATCACATTCTGTGTCTCCATGTAAACTGCAAAATGGAGATATACGTCGTGTTATTATCTATACTTTATGTTTTGAATGTCGACATCTGGAAAAATGACAATGTTTAACATTTATGAAAATAACAGTAACGCTTTTATCCTACATCAAAGCAAAACAGATTGTTATTACATTAATATGTTCGTACGTATTGAGAAGCATCTAGTTTCATACATGTAGTAGTGTCGTGATATTTCAATTCCAAATTTGGCCTACAGAAACAGAGATTCATATATTTGCAAGACGTTGAGAGATAACCATGCAAAATGGATCATACAAGGGTAAATCTTCAATGCAATTGGGTTTTTTTTCTCTTTTTGTATCGTAGCAAATAAATGAGGCATGTTTCTCCTCTTGACAATACCTGCAAAAATATAAAAGCTTTCCATTATACACCATTCAAATGTGAGGTTAAGGATCTTTGAATTATTAGTATTTTAATGAGAACACAAACCAGAGTTTTACATGATATTGTATCAGTCATCTGGATTTATATGAATCATAGTATGAGCACAAATATACGTTGCAAACAATAGCATCTTTGTAATTGGCATATGGAGGAATTGAGAGAAACTTGAGTTATATGTTTGTTTATTGGCATTGAAACAATTGCCATCTTACACAACGATGTAGGGAGTCAAAATTGAATAGAATATTAATCGGTCGTAATCGTTCTAGAGTTATTTGGCTAAGAAAGTTCATGTCAAAATTAAATCGATTTAAGTATTCCTAACATCTACAAAATACAATTGTCACAGAATGTTAAATAACACTTTGTGTTATTCGCACAATATCCAATTCAAATCATTATCATTCTGATGAAATCTTGATAATAAGACTAACAACTGCCATAGTTACAGCTCTATAAATGAGATTTTCACAAAAAAGGTCCATTTGCAGAAAGTTCTATTAGATATTACTGGCATCTGAATGCAGGAACATTGAATATATAAATCGTCCTTGTCGTAAGCATACTACGTTAACATCTGGCTTCAGATCGACGATGCGGTTCACAAGAGACGACACTAAAACGCAAATATATAAGCGCGACAACAAGTGGGCAGACAACAGAAGACTCATGAGGATAAGTGGTCGGATGATATTTAGGATTGTGCAATTTGTTAGTTACAAATATTTTATTCATTTTATGCTTGGTACATTCAACTCAATGTTTCTTATTAACAGACATTTCTGTATTGTTGTATAAGTTCATTTTTATTAAACAAATCACTTAAGCTAAGTGAACATATTGTCTACTTGGCTGTATGTAGTAGTAATTAAATGTATTCAGGAAGCTTCATTTATAAGCAGGGAGAGTTTTATTATCTGTCTACAGTATATTGCCATCAACATGTTTTCATATTGCAAAGTTTACATAATCTTGTCTTTCAATTTAATGTTTCACATAAAATTATATTAATATTCGATCTAAGAAAAGAAAAATTGATGGTCAACAATTTCACCAATATCAACAAAACGAACAATTACCTCTCACCTCAACTCACTGAACATAAAAAAGAAACGACATATGACATCGGAAATTCAGGTCTTTGCTTGGGACAGACAAAAAAATGTGGCGGGATTAAATGCACTTTAATTTTACATTTCAAGCAGTGGCGTCAATCTTATCGGTCACTCTGAAACGACAAAGCTGTACCTTGATGGCTGGCGTATTCCATTTTGATGTGTGATGGATGAACGTTCTGTTTGTGATAATCTGAAAAATAATTTCTGTTATTTTCACATAATATTAGGAACACTTCTGATATACTTATACAAATCAAATACAATAGTCAATAGTTAGTATGAAGCATATCTAAGCTGTAGTGGACATATATCACCTTACTGAAAACGAACATGTGTTTGAATCTTTACAGTCAATCAGTCACATTTGTAATGTAGAAAATACCAAGTGGTCATATTCTATTGAAATTCACCAAAATGAAATTTCCTCGACTTTTCTACATCGTGACTAAAAAGAAAAGGTGGTGTATGCTAATGTACAATTTGATCTTGTTAATGAATACATATAATGCAATGCATTGCCATTTATTTATTATAGAAATATGTTGCTTATTCATTTTGTATTTCAGATAAAACTAGAAACTACAAGAATAAACCGTTTACACATAATTAAAATAAAACAAGAATGTAATTTTGTATTAATACGTTCACATCTGATAAATGTATTATCTAGATATATGTAACCTACAATTAAATAAAGTTCTCGATTTCAGAAATTTCATTTCCAGATTTAATATTTTAAGAGCTAAACACGTGAATGTCCTGTTTATTTTCATATTGAGTTTTGGATATTAAAATCACACAGAATAAACCTAATAATTTAAATGTGTAAACATTTACACGTGTTTGATATACAAATGTACTATACAGATGGCAAAAGTTCCCTTACTTCAATTACATAATATTACCTGAAAGATCAAATATATTTACCGACATCTCCACAACAAGTAATTATAATATGCACATGAGTTCACCCCGGTTTCTAATAGTGTTCGTGTTGCTCAATTTTCAGTTTTCAGTGTAGTGTTTTGTAGATAATTGTTTGTCTCTTTGTCCTACTGTGATGTACGATTTATAATTACACCTTTGGTATCTTCACACTTATCCTAATATCAATGCATATGTTAATCTCTTTTTCAATATCTTGAGAAGTTAATAACTTCTCTCTAAATGTACATCTGGACAGTACACAGTATAGGGAATGTTGTAATAACTTGTGTCAAATATCTCATTTGCTAGTTTTATGCAAATGAAATATGTTTAAACTAAGCACAGTGTTGCTTGTGTATAATGTTTTGATGAAAAAGAAAATCTTGAAAGAGTTTTTTATACATTAATGCAAACATTGTCCTTTTTCTTTAGCCATTGTGTTGTCTGTCCTTCGATTTGCGGTATCTTCAACTCTTCTTGTATTATATAATATATCCTGATGTCTTGCATCAATCTCCACATTAGGTTATTAAACTAAAATTCATGCCTGACAATGTCATATTCTATTGTTCAAGATAATGATGAGATTCTACCTTTTTTTAACACCCGCATAAACGCTACTAAGACTACAATCATATCAGACGCATCACGTTCTGAGGATAAAACGTCCACAGTAAAATTGTATAATATGACATGTATGTTACTACACGTACAATGACCAGTTGCGGTTACAATGACCAGCTGTGGTCTTTGACGTACAACTTTGACAATTATAAATGTGCAGATGCCATTTTCACAGGTTTTGATATTAACTGTGAAGTTGTATAGATCAAACATTCGACGTAGCAACCCGATCACTGATGTAATTATTCTATAACATAGTTAGAGATTATTCGCAGTATGTCGTCTAATTGGTCGTTATATGAACAACACTGCTACCTCTAACTGTAATTTTCTCCGCTATATTTCCAAACTAACTTCCGCATCACCAATTACATCGGTTTTATTGTTTGTTGAACATAATTAACTAAAGAAAGGACACAGATAAATAGGGATTTTTGAAACATGACAAAAGCAGTTGAATGAAAAAAACAACTCTATTAGAATTTCAATAACTGCTCACCGGAATACCTGTCAATTTATAAATCTTCTGTACTGTAATTTAATTGCTTTAATGAATATGAACTGTTGTAAATATTGAATTCTGTATTTTAGCAGATTATGTTCCGTTCTATGTAGTAACTTTTCTTAATGTTTACAATTTCTGTCAATTTCAGTCTTTTTGACACATTCTGTAGTGGGAAGATTCTATATTTTATTTTTATATATTGCAAACATCATATAAATTAACTAGTTAACTGGAAACATCATAGAAAAGGTAATCCTGGTGTTCATTAAAGTTTGATTAGTTTGCCAATGTTGTTAAACAAATGTCAATAATGGCTGTAAATATTTCAATAATGACAATGGCGTACATCTTTACCTTGATGTTTTACCATACATTAGACTCCAAAGAGATGGCATTATCAAACGAATGTGTCCTTTTATATCATTCATACATAGGGTTCTCCTCCATATGTTGGCAATTACTGAAAGATAAAATAGGGCTTAAATAATGAACATAGAATTACATAAAAGAAACGAGGCAAAAAATCCAACTTAATATGCATGAAATCTACACCTAGCATAATAAGTGGTTCTAATCCTTACATTCAGTACACCAATAATTTCCATTTCATTGAATAATTATCTGTCTTGTGAACGTTGACTTATTTCATTTCATCAATAATCTTTCTTGAAGGAAGTAATCAAAGAGTTTAGATCTAACTATATACAAACAATAGCCTTCGGGTACTTTTTCTATACAATCGTCTTCAGAGTTATTAATCTACCTTTATATATCACACAATGTATTATTTTTGTGATGTTAATGGTATTTAATTATATGTCTCATCTTAGTCTTTGGTTGAACTAAGTAACATTTCAAAACAGAATTAACGTGAAATATATCTATTATCAGATTAAGAAAAATGCTTTAGATATTTTTTTTCCTTTTCTTTTTTCTTTTTTTTTCATTTCTTTTTTCTTCTTTTTTTTCATTTTTGTCTTTTTATTTATTTTTTCTTTCATTTTGTCTTTTTTCAAATTCTTCGATATTTCTTTATATGCTAAATATTACTAATCATTATATGTTATTTGTTGATAAAATTATGATCAATGTTAAATACATATCAATCTATCTATCTATCTACCTATCTACATTTTCAAAAAAAAAAATGATTTGTGCTTGATGACGTCAGTAGACATTTAATGGCGTATTTCAAGATGGTGACGCGTAATTTCTCAATGCATGTTAGCCATGATGACTCGTGGTTCGTGTAGCCAAAACAACATCAGAAACATAACATCAATAAAGTAATTGGTGTATTCAAATTGATCAGTAGGGTAGAACGAGTATCGTACACATCTATAGGTTGACTGTTATTTCACCTGATTATCTCCTCTCTATCTGCCTTCTAAACGGTATAATCATATTTGGTTATTACAGGAATTATGTCTAATTTCTAATAATTAATATGACGTCGTGTTGACGATTTAAGATGCTATAATGAAAACGTAGATATCAAATTTAGTGCGCACGACGCGTTTCTGGATTAACTATCGTCAGCTACGCTCAGAGCCATAAATGAACAACAGAACAAGCCATTGTTACAGTCATGACAATAAAAGATGTTATAATAAAAACATAGATATCAAACTTAGTGTGCGCGACTCGTTTCGGGAATAATCTTTATCATTTCCCCACAAAATCACAAGAGAACAACAGAACAAGTCATGTGTGTACATATGGCGGATTTAAGATAATATACATGAACAACAGAACAAGTCATGTTTGTACATATGGCGGATTTAAGATAATATACATGAACAACAGAACAAGTCATGTTTGTACATATGGCGGATTTAAGATAATATACATGAACAACAGAACAAGTCATGTTTGAACATATGGCGGACTTAGGATAATATACATGAACAACAGAACAACTCATGTTTATATTCTGAACATTTTTACATGCTATGATAAAAACGTAGATATCAAATTTAGTGCGCACGACGCGTTTCTGGATTAACCTTCAACAGGTACGCTCAACGCCACAAATGAACAACAGGACAAGTCATGTTTGTAGTGATGACAATGTAAGATGATGTGAATGGGGAAATAGTCAGTCATATTGTGCAAGAAAAAAATTGCACAAAACGCTTGGCAAGAAAAACAAGTATTTGTATTGTTTAATGTGTTTTTCTTGTGGTATTTCGATCATCTAAGCGTTATTCTTTTAACTTGTCTTAATGTTAATTACACAATCGATCGAGAGGAACTTGCATGTTACTGATTTCAGCCTTTGTTCTCTACTGATGGGTTACGATATCATTCCTGAAATGTTACATCTGATAAATGAGTAAAAACCTTCTGGTGAAATAAATAAAAAACCACAAACAATTGTATTTTCTAGACAATTGATATTTAGTTTATGCTTAATTAAACATCTTATCATTTAATTACTGTAACATATCGACGTTGATATATAAATAGTTTTCTGGCAGTTGTACAAACGAATAATACTCAGGTATATATTCTAAGTTATAACACTGCTAGTGTCATCTATAGCAGGACAATTGGAAATTATATGCGTCTTACTACGAACACACAAATGGTAAACATTCTGGACATATTTACTTAGCAAGTATTTTTATATTTTCTATCTCAGAAACAAATTCTCAATATTACATACATGTATATATACAATAATAGTGCATTGTAAAAAACATAAAGTTTATATTTGAGGTTAAACACTGGGAATAAAGTATACAGTTTTTGTGTTTGAGGTTAAAAACAGAGACAAACACGAGGTTTATCCAGCCTTCTCGAAGTTTTGTACCGAATATCCACATTAGAAATGTTTTAAAATGTCAAAGGAGTAATACAATGGCGTAAATAAAAGAAAGACGGACAATACAATGACCAGTACTTTATAGTTTAAGACGCTGCATTGATATTGTGCTTAGCCTGCAGAAAAATCACAAAAATCTATGGGCGATTATATTTCAATCAAATAATAAAATTATACCATTATCCCTTGATTGATAATTTTGATATTTCCTGTCAACAGGAAGTTAACTGATTTACAACTAATTTCCCAACGTTCAACAGGTAAAACGTGAAATGGGTACCAGAAAGGCTATATTCCGGTCAGTGACCATGTATAACCAACATTTATTCAGTGAATGCAATTTGACAGATAAAATAGAACAAGTGCATGATTAAGTGTTTTATTATCACTCTTTGTTCAAAAACTTACTGCGTTAATATGCATAACATTTGTACTGCCATTAACAAGGGATATATGGTTATTTTATACAAGGAGATAAAACAAGCAAAAATGTGATGTTTTAACAGGGATTTCTCCCTTGTAGAATAAAATAAGAAAATAATTGTTAGTTTCTATTTAAGTAAATTCGGTCAACATTACAACATATGTAGGAACTATTGCAACTTCAACGTCAAACATGTATGCTTAATCCTTAACCGACTTATCTATGGGGTAAAACATAATAATAGTAATAAAGATTTATAGAAACGTGGATATCGAAATTAGTACGTACGCGCGTTTCTGGTATACATATCACCAGGTAGCTCATTATCACAAGGTTAGAAAATCAAATAATATTTAAAACAAACTTTACGATTAAGTATATGATAGCAAAAATCGGCTAAGGTTACCTATGCCTGAGGGAAGAGAATCTTAGTTTTATTAATAATTACATTATTTAGGAACATTATATTTCAATAATAGATCAATCCAATATGCCATGTCAGTGCCGAAACACTGATTACTGGGCGGATGATACCCTTGGGACTAATTGTCCACCAGCAGAAGTTTCGACGCAGCAAAATCTCTGTATTACCTGACATAGCACTATATAAAATATATGAGAACAAAGATATATGTTCATACAATATTTGTAAAACATCGTGCAATTTTAGACTCATCCGATTACATGACTTTAAATATAAATATTAGATAAATGGAATATCAAATATATTGGGTTTTACTCACAAAGAGTCATAAATGTATAGAACAAAAACAGAACTAAACCTCAATGCGAAGTTTATCAATAAAGTTAGATATCAAATATTAAAACAAGTCATGCAAGGCATATATTTCGTAATAAATTATTAGGTAGAAACATATTATTTGCATATCGTGGTGATAGTGCTGTGTGTATGATGGTTGTGTAAACCGTATCACTACGAGACACACATCATCGATTAGTCATGATGCTTAGACAACTTACGAGACACCGTATCACTACGAAACACACATCATCGATTATTCATGATGTTTAGACAACTGACGAGATACCGTATCACTACGAGACACACATCATCGACTAGTCATGCTGCTTAGACAACTGACGAGACACCGTATCACTACCAGACATACATCATCGTTTAGTCATGATGTTTAGACAACTGACGAGACACCGTATCACTACGAGACATACATCATCGATTAGTCATGATGTTTAGACAACTGACGAGACACCGTATCACTACGAGACGGATATCATCGATTAGTCATGATGCTTAGACAACTCTGACGAGACATGGTACAGAAAATTGTAACAACACAGTTATGTTTGTCTTCTTCTTGTGTACTCTATGTTGCCAGTTTCTCTGGATTGTTCCATTTTTGATTGCCCTTCGGTATTCTCTAACGTTTATTGATAATACGTTTATCTACTATTTTCCGAAGGCAAAATATTTTAATAGTGTTACATTTCATTTTTATATTTTTTTTAACAAATAACGTTCTGACATTCAAAATAGTTATATATAGTCACAACATTCATTAAAACGTTTCATTCATCAGTCCTGCTCATCGTCTGAATGTACATCGAGTGCTTTATGTCTTTATGGCACAACATTTGGCCTCTAGTGTAAGTGTTCGTGGTACAGTTCCCTGCAATATGACACGAATGTGTTAAATTTTAATTGAAAGTATTCCCCATTGGGTTTTTGTATTTATTAACGAAGATGTCATTCCTGCATTCCAAGCTGACGACGTCACAACAGTAGAACCAACTAAAGGAAATCTTGTATCACATACATATATAATACAAGGATTTTATTTATTTATGTGTGGCGTCCGTATTGCTGATCTTTTTAGTTTTATGCGTTGCGTTCATTTTATTTTATCTTTTTTTTGTTGCTGTCTTAATTCCGCGGCTTGTGCCAAATGGTTCCTTTGTCTCTAGATTGTACATTCTTGCTTCATTCTTCGGTTTTTTCTAGAGTTTTCATTGACAATAAGTGATATTCATATTGTTTTTTTTTTATATGTAAACATGCCCTTATCAAGTAGCCATTTCAGGATATTGACAGCTGGGTTCGATAACTAATTCACTGAGTTATTGAATTTAATCATTCCAGAAGGTTAAATTACCAGATTTATAGTCACGACTGTTATTGAAGAATGTATTTTTTTAAAGATTGATGAGACAAATAGCATTGGCGAAGTGAAAGTATTTTCTGTCAAATGACGTCACAACACTGAATTCCTTTGACAACATTACAAAAACGGAACTTTAAAAAAAATGAAATAATGATTTAACGATTTTCATCTCAATTATACCTACAAAATATTGCAGAATCTCAAACTAACAAAAATCATATTCGTATCTCAGATGTCCAAGCCCAGTTTCAGCTAAGGGTTAGGGTCATGGTGCTTAACGCCACTCTCAACACTATTTCAGTTATATGGTGGCGGTCAGTCTTATTGGAGGAGGAAACCGGAGTAACCGGAGAAAATCACTGACCCTTCGCAAGTCGCTGACAAACTTTATCACATAATGTTGTATCGAGTACATCTCGCCATCAGCGGGATTCGAACTCACAACTTTGGTGGTTATAGGCACTGATTACGATGGCCTCCAGTTTCAATTCCAGCTTAAGAAGTCAGATCTAGTGAATGAATAATGTAATAATGAAATCTGTTAAAATCTGTTTCAATATATCTATACCACAATAACACAAAGCTATGGTATATTAAATTCTGATTACAAAATATAAGATTGAATCTACTGAATTTGTCAAAATCATTGTTAATGTTTCCCCCTCGTGAAAATTATAGATTAATGGCTGATAAATTTATGCTGAACACCAACTTTTCCAATTGTTTACCTATATCGTGGCGTGAACAAGTTATATTAATATATTTCTATTACAACGAGATATATGGACATAAATCAACAATCAGATTATATCTATCTATATATAAAAAAAAATAATAAAAAAATACTCAAGGATTATATTCAGAAACTGCGTCATCTGCTTATCACATTCTTCTTTGTCGTTTTTAGAAAATGCAAAATTTGGTCGCCTGCGACATTTGTAGATAAATCAGATAAACAGTTGAAGTTTTAAAATTTCTTACGAATATTAGAAACATCTATATGTATGTAGTTGATTAACATATGTTTCAGTGAATAATTGCTATTACACGGAATATATTCCTGTCGTTTTTCATTATTTAATGAATAATTATGTGCAAGTCTACTATGAATAATTATGTGCAAGTCTACTATGACTAATACATCATATGGTCAGGACATGTTCGTTGTAAATCTTTCCCTAAAAAAAAGGGAGTCTTGCCAACTGACGAATGTATATCATGCATTTTTTAAACTAATTTGCAGTTCCAATCTGCTCTATCAGCTTTAAAGATATATTTCATAATAAAGGGCTTACAATCAGATATGAAAAGATAGAAAATTAAATAGCAATGATCAACAACTACATCAATAACAACAAAACGAACAACAACCTTGTGTCTCAAATCATTTTAATCAATTTAAACCATCTTTGAAATAAAAGGGCTTTGGTCTTTTAAATTCGCAATTTCAAAAATATTTAGCGTGTTAGCTTCTGCATTGAAATTCGAACTGGCAGATAATAATCGAAGAAAACAAATTTCCTCTCCCACAAAAAAAGTAGAAATTTAGTATAAATTGATAGCTGGAAAGCAGATATATAGATATGTCAATGACAAAATCCAACATCATGGAGCATTTAATAAAAAAAAAAAATAGACTGATGCAAAGCTAGTGTAAAAGTGTATACTTCACTTTTAAATTAATCTAAATTAAAGTAATTTACAAGCTGCAAATTGATACCTACTTGCAAGAACAGAATATTTGACTACCGGACTTAAAATGATTCAAAATTTAAATATAATTGTGTATAGCTTGACTGATAAAATAAAACTAAAAAAAAAATAGCACATTGTCGGAAAAAAACACCTGTAAAGATGAAGATTAGTGGATTAATAAAGGTTAGTGGATCAATGAGCGTTTTAATAAACACTTCTTCATTTCTTGTTTTGTACACAATTTTTATAAAAATCAGATATGAAAATATTATTCCCTCTCTTTTTATTTATACGCTCCAATATAATAAAAGAGAGAAATCGTTGTTAAATTTGACAGTGTGGCAGATGGAACAGAAAACTGTGTCAAACAAATTATCTGCCAGATTGCGCGTATCCGTAATCATAAATTACATTCTTTCTTTGAAGAGTACTACCGTATTTGCACTGTTAGACATGAGAATACAAATAATTCACCAAGATCATAAGTTGTCGGGAGTTTTAACATGGGTTGGCAGGATGCTAATACTACATTTTATCTGTCGCTACTGCTTGGGATGAAATACTATGAATCCTGCCAACTAATGTAAAAACTCCCAACAAATAATGGTTTCTCTGAATTATTTCTTAATTAATCGTTGGCTAATTTTGTTTGAAAAAAAAGTAATTTATTTGCTTTAATGTGAATGCACTAATTTCTACTAATTACACTTGGTATGTCGATGCATGTTGTAGTTTGTATCAAAATTAATGTCTAATTGACATGAATCACAATCGAATTATTTTCGCCGTCCAGTTTTTGTATGTGTTGTATGTTAAAAGCTTACAATGATTACATTTCTGCATATCTGTGAAAATCTAGATTAAACTGGTTACATCAACGTAAAATACATATTAGTAGCAACAGTAACCAAACATAAACAAAAGAACCTTTCACATAGAGGCATTTGTACTCCCAAATTGTCCAATAAAAACACTTTATATATTAGATACAGTGTTCTGATTGGGCTTTATTCGAGTTCGAGTTCAAATATATAAACAATAGTTTTATGACTGTCAGGCGAGGTGATCTGGATGGAATAGCATTCGTGTCTTCATAGATGGGTTTCGTTTTTAAACAGAACTAATGAATTTAGATATAAGGTAAAACACCTGTATAATCTGTCTATATACAACACAATGTATGTACAATAATGCAATCAAATATTCTAGAAGGTAAGATAGAAAGTCACATGACCTACGATACATGAACATTGTCTTTCTTCAATTTACGGCTTTTGATTACCCCTTTGATATTGTGTAATAACGAGATATCCTAAGTTTCTGATTACGTTCACTGTTGTAAGTGTATTATTACAGGAGATGGGTAGGTTTGTGCTTGACGACATTGTGCATAGGTGGTAAAATTTAGTTCCCGTAAACAAATCAGCATTTTAAATGAGGGTATTTTCCACGGATCTTTATTTTCAGGAATTTAAGATGGCGGATATAAAACCGTCCGCTTATACAGTAGCTGAATATATTAGCTATTAGTCTTCGAGGGTATCATATTTTGGCTTAGTTTGATTATTCTTTCTGAAAACTGCAAAGAATTAAAGTCTCAAAATTACAAAATAGAAATGTACATTATGCGGTGTCTTCAATCAATAGCCTGACATTAAAGAAAACCAAGCTATTTACATGTGGCATTTGAGGAACTATTGCACCCATCAAAATAACCTGCATTAAATTAGTATGTGTTTTCTCAGATACCCTTTGGATTCTACAGTGTATTAATATATTAGAATGTGTTTTGTATGCCGCGCATTTTCTCATTTCTGATTTAAGTAATTCATTTTCTGTCAATTTTCCAGTTTGTTGTTTTCATACAAAGGTCAACGATTAATAAAAATTCATATGCAGCAAGTCAATGATCTAGAATGGTAGTATATTGGTTTACATCCCCTTTAGTTCTAATTGTAAGAAGCACATAAATATCAGATGATGAATATTTACGTCACACCTGTTTTCCATAGTGTTTTATATTAACTTAACCGATGCTTTGTTTTGAGAAAACATTGTACAATTGTTAGGATACGTAGAACGACGCTTCCTTATTGTGTATTCATTCCCAAGCTAAATCTTTCGTTTTCATTAGTTTAAAGAAACTATATTTTGTGGTCTTATATCAATATATTGGTGCAACGTCTTTGATTATTATAATATTGCCTGGACTTGTGTGTCTTTATAAAAGTTTTTACTTCGAGGAAACACACTATTACACATAGCTACATCACAACAAATGATATCTTCGCATACCAATGCATAGCATTGTACATTTTTTTTTTTTTTTTTTTTTGAAGACATTCAAACATACCCCATATCTAATTACACATGACTTTTAATATTCTCTTTAGTCTATTTGTTTAGATTATTTTTGATACATTAGTTATTGATCTCGTTTATACTATAAGATGGCTGACAAGCCATTCACAAATAAAACACGAGAAAAATAAACCACAAACACCATGTCAGAAGACATTGCATTTAACCTCTGTAACACATAAATCATTGTTTGTGTGGGTGACAGCCATCTCACTGATTTAATCGGAAGCCTGTTTTAGATATCACGCTCCTAACGCTGTTAACGTTGTAAATCTTACTAAGTGTGTTTTAATATGCACATGGTGTATTACATTAGTGTAATATATCCTGTTATCTTCAAACGATAATGTTCAGGATTGGTATATAACAAATAAATATTTTTTTTAAGAAGAAGATAAATTATATAGATAAATTGTAATATGAAAGATGTGAAAACTTTTACTTCAAGTTTTAATGAGCAGCTCATAATTTATTTGCCGGAGCTATTACGTAAAGTCGTAAATGTCTAGATTCTCATTTATCTTCCTTCTTGTGTAAATTATTTATTCAAAAAATTATCATGCATGTTGTACCATCGTTAAAATATCGATACGGAAATGAATAAGTGATGCAAAACCTTTCTAGAGTGAAGAACGTATAATGGTTATATTTTACTTTATTTGTTTTTTTATATCACGTGGTGTAAAAGTGAAATGTCGCCTACAGAGTAAATTGCCTTCTGGAAAAACCACTAACAAGTGACTGTACCGAGCACATTTCTTTATCATATGCTATAGGAACCGTAGTTGGTTCATAAACACCATCAGCTAGCAGTGTAAGTGGAATCGCCTTTAGCTCAGTTGGTAGAGCGTTTGATTATGATGCCATATGTCTCGCGGTCGAATGCGATCGGAGACATTGTATTTTTCGGAGATAAAGTATGCTCAACTGTTACATTATATATAAAACATGCACAACATATAAACCCAATAGCAGTCGCAACGAATACTTTTTTTCTATTCCGACAGTGTGATATTTTTCGCTTGCTTTGCATTTTATCTATGTTTTTAAGTATTCTGATTTGCACCTCTCATGTCTGCACGCATTCCATTACTGACGTAGATTGTATTGATAGCCATTAATATTTTGTCTTAATTAACCTTAATTAAACCTTTCACAATGTAACAGTAAGGGGGTTAAACAGTTATAGAGCTGCGTGTTTAATCAACTCGCTTAGAGTAAATGATTGAATTAAGTTACTTTCAAATTCGTGATCTCAAGATAAATTGTAGAACATGTCGATATGCGATTACTGGACGATATGCCATTAAACCATCCCGTTGTTTCGTCGAGTGCCAGTTTGTTACATAATTAATGAGTTTCAATCACTGATTTCAGTAAAAACAATGAATTTATGTATCAAGTGAAAATGTATTGTCACGCAGGCCGTTTTTGGTACCACGATATACAACGATAAGTAGTAAAACTGTTGTAGACATTTCCATGTGAACATCAAGCCATTTTTGTCCTCGCTTGTAGTAGTTTTAATAGTAGAAAGCTTATAATTTACATGATTGTTTTCCCAGGATACAATTATTGTGCACGTTGTAGACGTGTTTGCACAGGAAATCTAGAATATGAGCAGTTGTTGATTATGTCCTGTTTCGTTTTTTGATGATATACGTTGGATTGTTTTGTTGAGGGTATTGTTGCTTAGTCGTGAGTGGATTGTTTTGTTGAGGGCCATGTTGCTTAGTCGTGAGTGGATTGTTTTGTTGAGGGTCATGTTACTTAGTCGTGAGTGGATTGTTTTGTTGAGGGTCATTATGCTTAGTCGTGAGTGGATTGTTTTGTTGAGGGTTATGCTGCTTAGTCGTGAGTGGATTGTTTTGTAGAGGGTCATGTTGCTTAGCCCTGAGTGGATTGCTTTGTTGAAGGTCATGTTGCTTAGTCGTGAGTAGATTGTTTTGTTGAGGGTCATGCTACTTAGTCGTGAGTGGAATGTTTTGTTGAGGATCATGTTACTTAGTCGTGAGTAGATTGTTTTGTTGAGGATCATGTTACTTAGTCGTGAGTGAATTGTTTTGTTGACGGTCATGTTACTTAGTCGTGAGTGGTTTGTTTTGTTGACGGTCATGTTACTTAGTCGTGAGCGGATTTTTTTGTTGAGGGTCATGCTGCTTAGTCGTGAGTGGATTGTTTTGTTGGGGGTAATGTTACTTAGTCGTGAGTGGAATGTTTTGTTGAGGATCATGTTACTTAGTCATGAGTGGTTTGTTTTGTTGACGGTCATGTTACTTAGTCGTGAGTGGATATTTTTGTTGAGGGTTATGTTGCTTAGTCGTGAGTGGATTGCTTTGTTGAGGATCATGTTACTTAGTCGTGAGTGGATTGTTTTGTTGAGGGTCATGTTACTTAGTCGTGAGTGGTTTGTTTTGTTGACAGTCATGTTACTTAGTCGTGAGTGGATTTTTTTGTTGAGGGTCATGTTGCTTAGTCGTGAGTGGATTGCTTTGTTGAGGATCATGTTACTTAGTCGTGAGTGTATTGTTTTGTTGACAGTCATGTTACTTAGTCGTGAGTGAATTGCTTTGTTGAGGGTCATGTTACTTAGTCGTGAGTGGATTGTTTTGTTGAGGGTCATGTTACTTAGTCGTGAGTGGTTTGTTTTGTTGACAGTCATGTTACTTAGTCGTGAGTGAATTGTTTTGTTGAGGGTCATGTTGCTTAGTCGTGAGTGGATTGTTTTGTTGAGGGTCATGTTACTTAGTCGTGAGTGGTTTGTTTTGTTGACGGTCATGTTACTTAGTCGTGAGTGGATTTTTTTGTTGAGGGTCATGTTGCTTAGTCGTGAGTGGATTGCTTTGTTGAGGGTCATGTTACTTAGTCGTGAGTAGATTGTTTTGTTGAGGGTCATGTTGCTTAGTCGTGAGTGTTCTGTATTGTGCTTTGCTTCCCGTTGTTTGTTTACGTATTTATTTGTTTGTTTTTCTTATTCTTCGTTGGACCACTGTTTAGTCTGTTCTTGATTTCCGTTCTCTGAATACACCTGAGACATCTGCAATCTCTACTGTGACTGCGGTTTCTCGTCCAATGCCATTTTTGATACAATACGAAATCTTCCAATATTCTCCAATACAGATACATGCAAACACCATTAGTTTTTCATTTTATTTGGAAAGTGTACATTGAATCCACATTACATACGATTTTGTATTTATGCATTCTTTTATTGAAGTATGCATTGAGGTTTGAGGTCTTATTTTGTTTGATATTTATTTGGATTAATGTGTGTCACATTCCTTTTTGGGGTCAATGTGTTCTTTGTAGAAGTATTCATTTGTTTGATGAGTTTACTGGTTGTTGCTGAATTCGTTATTTTTGGTTGTCACTCTCCTCTCCTTTGAATCGATGCGTTCTTTTGTTGTATCTTTTAATGATTAATGTGTTTATGAGTTGACGTGTTCTTTGGGCTGGTGCGTTTTTGTTAAGTATTTGTATTATAGGTTCAGTTAAACAAACCTGTCGGTCCAACTTAATATACACTAAAAGATACTTGACAAAGAATTATTCTGACTGATTGTATTTGATTTATTTATCTATTCATAACTTTATGCATCTTTTCATGAATGACAAGTAATATAATATCCATTTAGGTAATTCCCATAGATTCCCGGGTTAAGACAGCTGGATAGCTTCTAATCTTGATAAGCCATTGCGTCATAACATGGATCTAATCGGATAATGTTCCATAATTGCAATTGTCGATTGTATGCAAATATGACATATGAACAAGGACAAAACCTAATACTAAGCATACATGGCTGATTTTAACTCTGTAGTTACAAAACGAATGTCCTGCTACCCCTTTTTGTTGTTAATTGAGAGTGGTAATGGACCAATTACGTTTCTTAAAGGTTTATTTACTAGGCATGTATTCACAAGCCAATATATAAAGCCGGCTAAAAGTTCTATTCCAACGGACCACCGACCACCAGTACTAAAACTGTTGTTCATAAAGAGTTGATGCAAGTTACCTTCCACGTGCAAGGGGCGTTGCACCCTCCAATGAAGAGGTACTCATGTACCTCCCATCATACGGGGTACTGAGCATTTCGTCCGTTCCGCACAATCAACATACATCAAATGCGAATGAGTTATTACCCACAACGGAGAAACTAGATCCAATTTCTAAAACCGGATGCTACCTCGAGATTCTATCTTTATCCTTTTTATTTTTGTGTTATGTATCTTAATTGTTGGGAATGAAATCCTACACTAAGTGTGTATATGTATTCCTTTATAAGCTGTAACATAAAATTATATCTGTTTTATGTCTATTTATTTCCAACTCATCTGTTGACCGTTCTCGCTACAAAAACTATATATATTTATAAAATTATATAATCTATATTTTCCCCGGTTGACGGGTTATTGAATAATAGCTATTTTGATGGACACGATCACTAAAGACGGAATGGTATAGAAATAGATGAATATATGAAATTGTTTATTGCCTTATTGGTTTTATTTAATTAATCTTACTATTGGGTCTGAGTATGAGAAATTAGACGAGATGTAGACATTATACAATACATAACCTGTGTACGCCAGAGCCGTGTATATTGCTCTCATAGAAGCCACGTTTATTACCATAGCTATTTTATCTCACCTACACAATGCGTGCATTACAGAGGAAAATTTCATGAAATTGATTGTATCGATTCATAATGGAATGAAAATGACAGTGAAATTAGCATTGCATATCCAAAATATATTATCTGTTTACGAGCGTTACACGAGAGCAAAAATAAATGATTGCTATATTTCTTGAATTAATTTTCCATCCCCGTCTCTTGATCTGAGGAGTATGATGACATTTCCACATTGTGCAAATAGTGTAGCCTTTATATGAGATGTGTTTATTATATAAATACACGTACACGTATATGTTAGACCTAATATAATATTTAACTTGAAGAAACATGCGAATACCTCTTTTAAATTCACTTGTCTTAGGCTTAAATTCAAAACCAATTTCCATGCATATGTTTCCATACAGGAATGTTAACACGTGGCATGCTATTAAACAATATTAAAAACCAAATGTATATAAATTACCCATGTAATTGTTTTATCAAATAATGAAAACCTGAATATCATCTTGTGAATATTTGAGCGTAATGAAGAATTCAAAGTAATCTGATACGCTCTCAGGCCATTTCCGTCACGATGTCATTTAGATGTGAATGGTTTACTCCGGGTATGCAATGTTTCTGAGATATAATCATCTATATACTAATTTAGTCGATGACGGGAAAGCAATTTCCGGAGAAAGCCTTATTTGCACAGTTCATCTACATCTCTATTCTATCTCGACTAAAACTAATTCATCAACCAACACTAATCAATTATAGTCTTCAATTATCTGTGATGATAATTTTTTATTCCTTGATGACAGTCCACTGAACTTCCATCAGTACTCACTCTACCTATTTATAACTTTATTTATATTCACATAACGATATTGCTACTTATGAAGTCTATAATTGTTGAGTTTGTAAGACCAGAGAACCAGTGCTTCCATCAGTGCTGAGTCTACCTATCTATAATTTTATTTATATTCACATAACGATATTGCAACTTATGAAGTCTATAATTGTTGTTCATGTACGACCAGGGAACCAGTGCTTCCATCACTGCTTATTCTACCTATTTATAACTTTATTTATATTTACATAGCGATATTGCTACTTTAAAGTCCATAAGTGTTGTGCTTGTAAGACCAGGGAACTGTGCTATAGACCTCAAGCTTTTAGCCAGTGGTAATCCTATTCTTTCAAATGAACAAAACGAAATTATTTTTATGCACGTGTTTGAATATATAAAGAGGTCAGAAAGGTTTCTTGTTTAAGTGGTTCACCAAATGAACAACCACACACATCATCACCACTAACCTCTCTCTCTCTCCTTCTCTAATTCCTTTCTTAATTCTCTGTTCTTCAATTTACACATAGTAATGCAAGAAATATTCATATGCATGCATGCCCTATCAAATAATGTTGTAACTTATTGTATATAGGAGAAGACTTCATAAGTTTGTTTAACTTGTGTCTTATCTTTTTTGCATATTTGAACAAATAAAATATGCTTAAACTAAACCAGGGAACCAGATTTGTGTCTGCTTATTGAATGATGTCGATGCATATTAACTTAGAGTTGATGCAAACAAAGCAATTGATATTTTTTGGTGCATTTTTATACGATTTTGCTGAGTTGAAATAAATAAATTTCATGACCTAATATCACCCATGCCCTGCTTTTCTGACTTTAAATATATATATATTAATATATTCCACCAACATCAACAAAACGAGCATTCACTTCTCATTTCAAATGAACATTAAATAAAACAAAAAAAAACAGGACATAATAATGCTGGAAATCCAGATTCTGAATTGGGATAAAAAGGTGGCAGGGTTAACTGGCTAAGCGGATCCAAACCCTTGTAAATGTTTAATACTGTTGTCACATCTACATGGATTTTTTCCTCTCTATATGTTTTTTATTTTCTTTATTATAATAATGGTGTAATATATTATCTTGCATTTGACATGTACATAAACCTCTTTGTATATACATGCACGTTTATGAATATTGTATTATATAGAAGTGTTAAGCTGCACTCTTAATCACTTTATATTCGAATTAACTTCAGTATTTCAAAAACATTGCACGATTACACACTCCTACGTCTCTTTAGAATACAATAGGTTAAATAGAGCTATTAAGTATTTTTGTTTGAACCGAATGCAAGTTTGCATTATTCAACAGAATGCCCACTGTTCATGTAAAACACTTTATAATACAACAAAAGAAACATCTCCACGTACCATTGTCTCTGTTCCCATTAAGGTGATGTAATTTCCACATATTGCAAGAAAACCTAATTGAAAACCAATTCATCATTTTTCCAGCCGCCTTCAGTCTTGCCGCTTTTAGCATGGCAGTGTATAATATAACTTTTATCGTACGTTTATGATGTTATGCACATTATAATATTTCGCATCAGAAGTTATCAATGTAAAATGTGATTCCCGTGCTCCAATTTTTTTTACATTTGTTCAATTAATATGGAATTTTGTAAGAATATCTTCCCTCAATAATATTAATTGTGCTATTGAATACAGCTATTAGCTTTACTTAAATAACTACACACATAGAACTACAGGCTTCTAGTTGTATTACTCAATTTTTAAAGATGCTTCGTTGTGAGTAGTTTTAAGTGTTTTCCTTGTCTTAATCTCATGAGGTATCCAATTGTAAGATCTACAGGGCACGACTCCCGACAGTCAAATTTCTTTTCTTTTTTAAATCATGGGGGTGAAAGACATTAATTGTAAATTAAGATTCCACGCGTTCGTCATTATAAAGACGGCAATAACTGGATGGAGTATATGTATTATTGATTTAAACTAGAAATTGCATTGTCATATTCTGATCTTGCACTGGGTTTGATCTCTTTGATTTTATTCGTTCATCCGAATACCAAAAAAAGTTGGGAAATAACAAAGAGTAACCGTTTATTCGAACGACAGACATTTACTGGTAAAACGATAACAGATGAACCAACAAACAATGGTCCAGAAAGCACTACAAAAACAATTAAAAATGAAGCGACATGAGTCCCATTAAAACCGAGGATAACATATAGCCCTTCGTTTTCAGTAAGAAAGACCAATAATATAATATGATCAAGTCGTACACTTCTATAAGATTTATTAATAAATGAAATGAAACACAAATCAACACACATATACGAAATTATTGTAATCTCTCTCTCTCTCTCTCTCTCTCTCTCTCTCTCTCTCATATAGTAATCCCTTAAACTCGAATAAAACAGTAAGCGGTACGTGTTGCTCTATGTATCACAATTCCATAGAGAATTCAGCGCGACACATCTTGTATACTACACGCTAATTAGGACACGCAGGTCTGCTTGACTAGAAAACAGGATCGAAAAAAATCGTTTATCAAATAGAATTGGATTTCCTCTGAGGATTTTTATTACTTCCGGTTTCATTGTCGCATTCTTTTTTACTTGACATTTTTTGTTTTATCGGCACTACTTTACACTTTGCCCATAACAATTTCGCAGGAAACAAGGAGTTTGTATATTTATTTTTAAGAAAGTCATTTCCTAGGTCAGCTTTTATCTCGTTTTAATTATCTATAGTTAGTGTTTTATTTTACCAGAAAACTATATTAACTTTGAGGAATATCATAACTCACAATTAACGTAATTTTACGGCAATTGGTTTGGAAGTGAACTAAGATTTACTTAAGCAAAATATTATATATTATGATATCACCCTTACGTTCTATAGGATTTGCAGGAAGCATATCGATATACAGTCAAACCTGCATTAAGAGGTCAGTTTTTGGACAAAGCAAAAATGGTTTTCTAAGACAGGTGAACTCATAAAAAAAGGGTCAATTCATATACAATTTTCGATGACAGAACAAGGAAAAGAGGACGTTTTAATACATGTGACTGTGTAATAGTATGGGGAAGTTGGACTCTATGTATGTTTATTTAATCGATGATGTATATATGCATTAAAAAATTAAAAACACAAAATACCAGTTCCTAACTCGAATCGGAAAATTCTAGAATAGAGGCTAGAGTGCACGCTATGTTGTACTAGGATAATACAACATTTTATTTTAAATGAGGGACAATGACCAAGACGTCCATACAATTCCCTTTACCACATGGAACATGTTTTGGTTGATTGTGTATATGTTCGTGTTATCTGACGAACATCCACTACACACAACTATTTTTAAAGGTTTCGTCGAAAATATCACTAGGAATGCAATATCAGGTTTTCACATTTTCATAATAATTTAATTTATAGTAGTAAAATGTATACCTATTGTTTGTAGATATATGTTTGTATTTCTCTGCATCTTTCTATATCCTTTCTTAATACTAGAGTTTACAACTTAATTTTATATGTCTTTTGTGGCATCCTTGATAGAGGATTGTTGTTGATGGAAAGATGCATGGACTGAGGATTCATTGTAGTTGAGCTGTGCTCATCGCTTCGTGGGTTTGGGTGTTACCAACTTTGCATGGATGGCCGTTGCGAAATATCTGTGTCACAGATTTTCTGTTTGTCTAAGTGACCATCCCCTCTTCTTGTCTCATTCATAATTTATCTAGGGCTAAGTGTTGCTCACATCTTTAGTTTATTATGTAGTTTTATGTCGACCACTGTTTGTCTTTTTGTCCATTGTTTTGTTCTCTCTTTGACCACTGCTTTGTCTGTCCTTCTTCGCTTTACGACTTTCGATTACCTCTTTGTTATCTTCATCTCTTAGATGTTCCCACAAACTCGACGTATTAATGGTGAATATACGAATAAAAGACGTTTCACCTGTAAAAACATTCACTAATATTTTAATGTGAAAATTATTCTGACGTAATTATTTAGCTTAAGTGTAATAATGATTTTGAAACAACAGTCACATAAAAGGTTTTTTTCTTACTTCCTACCAACTAAAGGTAAAGTAATGCCATAATGGTTTTGAAAGACCAATCGGATAAAAAGAATTTCTAACTTCCTACAAAGTAATGTATTTATAGAAAACGATATTCCTATGGCGATATCAAAAACGCTCACATCAACATTTAACACATTTAACATGAGACATTTAATATGACTTCAAAAGCATCTAAAATGTAACTTTTTCTTAGTAATTCTCAAATCAAGTCATGTAATTAATGTTTATATTGGAAAACAAATTTAACTACCGGTGCAAATTTTATATTTTTGTAATTCTCATTTGATGACATAATGTTGAAATATCTTGTGCCTTAACATTCAATAAAGATGAAAATCATGCTTTTACATTGTGATAACAGAAGCAATTTGGAATTTTCTATTGATGAAAATGTTATACCATTTTAATGGTGCCGTACACATTTAGGGCTTACTATTGGCAATGATGTAAAGTGCAATGGATGTTGAAAATGTAGAAAAAAAGTTTCGAAAAACTTACTTTGCCTATAGCGAAAAAATATAAAACAAACGTAATGATAAAACTTTAGAAATATTGTATTTAGTATATATACGACTGATAATTGAGTATGAAAGTCAACTGCAGTATATTGCAGTCGCTGGTATAATGGTAGTGTACAACGCGCCGAATCTAACCATTTCTTTTCCGATTAGTCTCAATATTTGAACATACGGAATATGTTTACTAATATTGTAAATTAGAAATCCATTGATCTCACTGTAGATGTTATTTTCAAAAGACATGTTCTTGCATATCAAAAGTTCCAACATATTCCTTATTATCTAAATTAGACGTATCAGTTGTATCTTAATGTCATAGCGTATGTAATTTACATTTCACAGCACATTAGGGCTTGTCGCCAGTATAATAGTTTTCTGGACTGGGTCCATCTGTTGACGCAAAAGCTACTCATAGAAAGCTATGTTTCTCTTACGCTGAAGTCGCCGCTAATATAATTTCTCCAGTAGTCACCACGTACTGATTGACTCTTACTAAATATCCATTTCTTAAATAGCAATGTATTTTTTCCATTTTACGTAGATTTGTTCCTTCCCCTATCATCGACGAGACTTTTTCTGGACTTTTCTACATGAGTATCATGGTGGTATCTAATAAGACATATGAACGAGCATAGTTAGGATCTACTGGATTGATTAATATAGTTTGTAGGTCACTTATAGCAGGTTATTGGGTTTTCTATCCTGGTGCTACGCATTCCGCCACAAATAAAATGGACCACCTCGATATTTTGCATTTTTTTTTAACAAAAGAGAATGTCGCGTTATAGTTGTGGTATAGTACTCTGGGACCGCGGTTTGTTTGTAATGCGCTAACTGCTTAGCATAAGCAGTTGCATTATGAAATGTGCATATACAGTGGGTTGCATATAGCGTACTAATGTCTCCATATTTCCATTGTGATCAAGTAATATAAATTTCTTTATTGTTTTCACTAACTGACTTAGTTAATAACAAGCCTGCGTCATAATCAAGATTTGAGATTCTCGGATTATGTGATAGACATTGACCAATTAAACATCAAAACAATTAATATCTTGATTTTCTTTCTTTCGCCTTTGTCATGGACTAGTAAATTAAGACTAAACGTAAGATGACAGCTTGTCTTTAGTAATGGCGTCTTGAGTCTGCTATAGAAAATCATACTGAAGGGCTTGTAAGGAATGTATTTACTACAATATCAGTAGCTTTATCAAGCGCTTTTGTTAACTTGACTTATTTAAGTTTATACTAGTTTATGCTTTGTACATATTTTAATACTTTTCGTACGTGTAGTACCTTTCTTCTTTCAAATATAAATTGATTGCAAACCTTAACTGATCATTTTATGAATATATCAATCTCTCTAAAAGAAATTCGATGGCTGAATTAGATGATTTTGAATGTTTCCCGTCTTTGACGCTTGATAATCATTCGTTTTTACTGGGGAACGTGTTGCTCAATCATTAGTGTTCTGTGTAGTATGTTGTCAACCATCGTTTGTTTGTTTGTTTGTTTGTTGTTTCATTTTTGTATTTTTGTTTGATGTTCCAATTTTTGTTCTTTGTTTTTGTCATTTTTTCTTTTGGCCATTGTACTGTCTGTCATTCTTCTATTTACGCTTTCTGGTTACACCTTTAGTATATAAGGGTAATAACAAGATTACCGAACACTGAGCAATCTTCCACAGGGAAAGGCAAAACTCATAAGTCAATAAACAAACAAAATCAGTCAACAACCGGAAAACTGGGAAAACCGTAATGGCCCTGACTTGGTACAGGCATTTCCAAAGAAATGGTGGGTTGAATCAGATTTTACGGCGCCAATACTCCCGCTTCCATTACGGTTAAAAGGTTCCGGTTGTCACTATAACAGCATTTTAAACAATACTGAGACAAATTAGGTATAGTAGTAGTCAACGCAGTACTTTATGAAAATCCATCGTTTATTATCGTCTCCGCAGAACGGTTTAGCTAAACGGTCATCTTCTTATACAATTTGATTTCAAATGAGATGTTGAATGTCGTCATGTCTAAACCACGGTTACTTAATCCTTATCTTTATACATTTTCCATATTTACTTTATGAAAATCCATCGTGTATTATCGTCTCTGCAGAGACAGAATATTTTTCGACAATAACTTGGTATCGGAATATAAACTTTTTAAGAGATCGAATAAGGCGAATCTTTTAATATCACTTGTCCAGTAACTTGTTTCTCAGATAAAGATGACGTTTCAGGAAATCAGAATAATTGCTACTGGTCCTTGCATAGCAAATCAATTGCGAGATGTAAACACCATATGCAGGAGAAGCTGGTATGTTGCTGCACATATTTGGAAAATTTATGATTTTAAATTTGCAGTCATCCCGTTTATCATAAACCTTAGTACTGAGTTGACCACTGTCGTCAAATTCGAGGTACAAGTCCAAAAATGATGCGGACGAAGCTATGTCTGTGGTCTCTTTAATTTCCAGCTCTGGAGGATATATAAATGGAAGAAATTCTGCACATCTAGGATTAGTGATAGATAATACGTCATCAATATACCTGTATGTGAAATTAAAGCTCTAGCTTCATGAATTTTCTTATCTTTTACAAGATTTTGAAGAAACTCCGATCATATGAGTATACAAATAAATTGACTAGAAGAGGGACACAATTCGTACCCATTGGTATGCCGACGACCTGTTGAAACAGTGCCCCTCCAACAGAGAAAAATATGTTATCGATGAGGAACGCCAGCATACTGATCACTTGTTCCTCGGAGTAGCATGTTTTACCTTTTTGAATTTTGTTTGACAAATATGTGGAATTGTAGCCTAATACAACAAATTTTGAGCCATCGTTTCTATGACTGAAAGCTTTGTGAATGGTTTCTATTAAGCCGGTTTTTAATTTATCATGCGGTAGGGTGGTATACAGAGTTGAAAAATCAAAAGTTGTGATGGAGGATACATGAGAGAAAGGTCTTGATTTAAGGTTATCCAAAATTCACATGTGATTTATGCCACTAAGCGAGTAAACAGTTTCACAATATTTCTGTTGTCCCTCTTTTACTGCAGACATAATCTTTGTCAGGTGAATAGACAATTCTTTCGTCGAACAAGTTGATGATCCCGCTATGTACCTTTCTTTGTATGGTTTCTTATCTTCAAACTCTTTTCCGTGCTGTATATATGTGTTGTCATAGAAGTAAGTCATTTGGCATGTACATCAAGAATAAATAGATGATATCCATCGTGTATTGATAACTTGCATGTGAAAAAAAACAATATATCATGTCATAATACGAATACGTCATAGGTGTCATTCATTATTGCATATTTACGTTAGTAAAATTGATCGGCCACAAAAACGAATAAAAGTAGACAAGATAGAAAATGTTCAGTACATTCAAAGTGATCATCACGAAAAGTTTGAAGATGCTGAAAGGGTAATCAGTAGTGTAAATGGAAGAAGGACAGACAATACAATGGCAAAAAGAGAGAAATGACAAAATGACAAAGTTCTACAAGTCACTACACATAATTTAAAAGATGGATTAACACGAAACCTACTGAAAACATGAGGTGAACTCGGGTGATCCGAAATGACAAACAGATCCTGCTCCACGATTGATACAAATCCGGTGATAAGTTATGAATATTGATAATTAATTAAGGGTAATAACAAAATTACCGAACTCCGAACAATCTTACAAAGGGAAAGTCAAAACTCATAAGTATATAAACAGGCAAAATCAGTCAACAACCGGAAAACTGTGAAAACATCATTATATTTATAGGTATAATCTTTTAATACCATGACCATGAGTTGTTAGTTTGTCATTTTTAGTTTTACATCATATCACTATCGACAGAAATAAAATCAGAATCCCATGATTGTAGTTTTACATTGTTTTATATAGTAATGATTGACCAATAAACGAGTATACAAAGATGCCATTAAATAAATTGTACATCATACTCTGGATATTGTCTCGAAGGATACAACGCTATAATGTACATGTTTACATCAGTCAATGTCAAAAGGTGTATTTATAGCAATTTAATGTTTAACTTGTTGATTATAACGATTGACAAGCTATAATAAAAGCGTAGATATCTAATCTATTGCGCATGACGCGTTTCTGGAATTACCTGCATCAGGTACATGTATGCTGTTGTACATTATGGTCTATCTGCTTTTGTATTAGCCGTTGTTAGGTCTCCGTCTGTTGTTATATATCCTTCCTTTAAACGTATATAGAAATAAACATTAAAACGCAATGCAACGCACGAATAGTAGGTCATTACATCGGAAGTAATATTCTGTATTAAAGGGAGACTATTGGATCGAATAATTGTTGATATTGAATATCTTTTAAGACTTGTGTACTCTGTATTTAGTATTAATTGTTCCTCTGATTTTCCTCGTTTTTTTTCTGTCTTGTTTTATTTTTATTTTATAATACTCTTGTGATAGACATTAGACCATTACTAGATACATAAAATGGAGATTTGATTTTTTCCGCCATTAATAGTTGACATTATGTGTTATTCTTACCATGCTTTAATCATCGTATTGTCGTTAATGTATTCTTCTATATAAATTGAATGGTAAGTTGGAAAACAAATTATGATTAGTTTGACCTATAAAGAACATTCATTATTCTTTATGGTCTTTAGACGTAGCAAACATCTCCTGTTGTTATTGACGGTATTGTCTAGTATGTTTTGTCGTTAACGGTGGGTAGGTTGTTCTAATGATATACAATTTCGTAGAGAGCATTACACAGTATTTTGTTTTTGCCATTATATTGTCTGTCCGTTTTATATTTACGGCTTATTCAAACTGTTCTAAGATGCAATGCATACCATATATGGTAAATAAATAGTAAACGTTCTTAAATGGAGAACAAAATTGATAGTGCTATTAGCAGATTTTGGTGACACTTGAACATGTAGGTCATATTATATTTCATATCAGGTTCACATTCCACTGAATTCATTAATATCTCTGAATGGTCACGCAACTGTGTGTGGTGATATTTTAAAGCTTTGTTTTCTTAATTGTTTAATCCTTGTTAGTTTATAATGGTCTTGATTTTGATGACTTGTCTTTTTTGCTGGATTTGAGTTTTGATATCTTCAAACTCTTCTTAGTCCGAACCAGGCGTTCTTTCATTGCGCTTCTCTCTGGTGGTTGAACCAATATTAGACTATTCTGGTATGAATTTTCTGTTAGTGTATCGTATTTTTTTATTTAATATTTTGTCCATCTGGGTTTGATTTATACTACGTCTACAAGGGTTTTTCTTAATGTTAGTCTCAGCGGATTTTGATTTTTTATTATTCAGTCCGGGTTGCACTTTATTGTTAGTCTATCTGAATATTAATTTAATCTTAGTCTACCAGGTTTTCAGTTCATAGAATCATATCTGTATTTTGAGTCAATATAAGTCTCTCAGGCTTTGGTTTAATGTTAGTCTCTGATGACTTGTTGTTAGTCTATCCGGGATTTCAGTTCATAGTAGTCTATCCGTGTTTATATTTAATGTGAGTGTATCATGTTATTTGGCGACATCCTATTAGTCTAACAACACACCAGTAGAGGTAGCAACAAGTGATAATGATAAACATACACGATACATATATTAATTTAGTACATCAGATGCGCATGTTTGTATGTCCTTTAGTTAAGCACACTACGATCATTTACACCCAAGATATTCTGAAATGTTCATGTTTCATTAAGTGAATTGCAAATCGTCTGGTTGATGACAACACACATTGAGTGGTATCCAACACATATTGTGTTGTGTCTTTTGCTTTTCGTCGGCTTGTGCACCTTATGTTGCAGGTTTCTCTGGATAGTCCATTTCTGACTGCCCTCTTTTGCTATTCTCTAACGTATATTTGTTGACTGTAAGGTTCTCCATGATAAAGGTGTGTGGGGATTACAACACAATCTATCATCCTTAATCCTTAAGAAAATTCATTTGATATAGGTAGCCGAATAAATCTAACGTTTATAGACACATTTATTAATAAGTACGGTAAATTGATATAACTGAACGGTAGCTCTAAAGGTTTAATTAATCAATTTATATTGATATAATTTCAGATCTCAATCCATTCAATGAAGAAGAATCATGGCGGTTGCCAATATTATGTAAGTGTTATTTATTTATTATTAACTCTGCAGTTTTCTGTAAAAGTCACCCGTATAATGTTGAAATATGATTATACTTAAAAAGATGTTTAAAATCTAACTTGTCTGACAAAAACAAAACCAAAGTAATGGTAATATGTAATTACTGTGTTGCATCATTGAGCGATGTCAAAAATGATTAGGGGAATGTATTATATATTTAGATATCATACAATGAAATAAAAAATACTTACAATTACTGTAGAAATGTTGAATATCTAGAATTCACAACATTCATGACTATGAAAAGAAAGTTTATGGTGGTCTCAACAATTCCACCAATATCAGCAATCACCTCTCACCTTAGCTCACTGAACACAACAAAAGAAACTAGACATATGACGTTGGAAATCCAGGTACTGTCTTAGGACAGTTACACATATTCGGGTTAACCGGTTAATGAGATACCATCCCTCTCCTCTTGATTACTTGATCTCCATGATACCAACCCTCTCCTCTTGATTATAAGATCTCCATCAGATACCAACCCTCTCCTCTTGATTACTATGTCTCCATGCGATGCCAACCTTCTCCTCTTGATTACAAGATCTCCATGAGATACTAACCCTCTCCTCTTGATTACTAGATCTCCTTGAGATACTATCCCTCTCCTCTTGATTACACTATCTCCATGATATACCATCCCTCCCCTCTTGATTACAAGATCTCCATGATATACTATCCCTCTCCTCTTGAATACACTATCCCCATGAGATACCATCCCTCTCCGCTTGACTACAAGATCTCCGTGATATACCATCCCTCTCCGCTTGATTACTAGATCTCCATCGGATACCAACCCGCTCTTCTTGATTACAAGATCTCTATGAAATACCAACCCTCTCCTCTTGATTACTAGATCTCCATGAGATACCAACCTCTCCTCTTGATTACTAGATCCCCATGAGATACCACCCCTCTTCTCTTGATTACTAGATCTCCATGAGATACCAACCCTATCCTCTTGATTACTAGATCTCCATGAGATATCAACCCTCTCCTCTTGATTACCAGATCTCCATGATATACCATCCCTCTCCTCTTGATTACTAGATCTCCATGAGATACCAACCCTCTCCTCTTGATTACAACATCTACATGAGATACCTTCCCTTCCTCTTGATTACTACATCTCCATGAGATACCAACCCTCTACTCTTGATTACTAGATCTCCATGAGATACCAGCATTCTCCTCTTGATTACAAGATCTTCATGAGATACCGTCCCTCTGCTGTAGATTACTAGATCTCCATGAGATACCATCCCTCTGCTCTTGATTACTAGATCTAAATGAGATACCATTCCTTTCCTCTTGATTACTAGATCTCCATGAGATACCAACCCTCTTCTCTTGACTACAAGATCTCCATGAGATACCATCCCTCTCCTTTTATTTACTAGATGTCCATGAGATACCAACCCTCTCCTCTTGATTACTAGATCTAAATGAGATACCATTCCTTTCCTCTTGATTACTAGATCTCCATGAGATACCAACCCTCTTCTCTTGACTACAAGATCTCCATGAGATACCATCCCTCTCCTTTTATTTACTAGATGTCCATGAGATACCAACCCTCTCCTCTTGATTACTAGATCTCCTTGAGATACTATCCCTCTCCTCTTGATTACACTATCTCCATGAGATACCATCCCTCTCCTCTTGATTACTAGATGTTCATTATATACCATCCCTCTTCGCTTGATTACTAGATCTCCATGACATACCAACCCGCTCCTCTTGATTACAAGGTCTCCATGAAATACCAACCCTCTCCTCTTGATTACTAGATCTCCATGAGATACCAACCTCTCCTCTTGATTACTAGATCCCCATGAGATACCAACCCTCTCCTCTTGATTACTAGATCTCCATGATATACCATCCCTCTCCTCTTGATTACAAGATCTCCATGATATACCATCCCTCTCCTCTTGATTACTAGATCTCCATGAGCTATCAACCCTCTCCTCTTGATTACAAGATCTCCATGATATACCATCCCTCTCCTCTTGATTACTAGATCTCCGTGAGATACCAACCCTCTCCTCTTGATTACAAGATCTACATGAGATACCTTCCCTTTCCTCTTGATTACTAGATCTCCATGAGATACCAACCCTCTACTCTTGATTACAAGATCTCCATGAGATACCATCATTCTCCTCTTGATTACAAGATCTCCATGAGATACCAACCCTCTCCTCTTGATTACAAGATCTCCATGAGATACCATCCCTCTCCTCTTATTTACTAGATGTCCATGAGATACCAACCCTCTCCTCTTGATTACTAGATCTCCATGAGTTACCATCCCTCTCATCTTGATTACTACATCTCCATGAGATAACAACCATCTCCTCTTGATTACAAGATATTCATGAGATACCATCCCTCTCCTCTAGATTACTAGATCTCCATGAGATACCAACCCTCTCCTCTTGATTACAAGATCTCCATGAGATACCATCCCTCTGATCTTGATTACTAGATCTCCATGACATACCATCCCTCTCCTCTTGATTACAAGGTCTCCATGAAATACCAACCCTCTCCTCTTGATTACTAGATCTCCATGAGATACCAACCTCTCCTCTTGATTCCTAGATCCCCATGAAATACCATCCCTCTCCTCTTGATTACTAGATCTCCATGAGACACCAACCCTCTCCTCTTGATTACTAGACCTCCATGAGATACCAACCCTATCCTCTTGATTACAAGATCTCCATGATGTACCATCCCTCTCCTCTTATTTACTAGATGTCCATGAGATACCAACCCTCTCCTCTTGATTACAAGATCTTCATGAGATACCATCCCTCTGCTCTAGATTACTAGACCTCCATGATATATCATCCCTCTCCTCTTGATTACAAGATCTCAATGATATATCTTTCCTCTCCTCTTGATTACTAGATCTCCATGAGATACCAACCCCCTCCTCTTGATTACAAGATCTCAATGAGATACCATCCCTCTCCTCTTGATTACTAGATCTCCATGAGATACCAACCCTCTCCTCTTGATTACAAGATCTCCATGAGATACCATCCCTCTGATCTTGGTTACTAGATCTCCATGAGATACCATCCCTCTCCTCTTGATTACTAGATCTCCATGAGATACCAACCATCTCTTCTTGATTACTAGATCTCCATGAGATACCAACCCTCTCCTATTGATTACTAGATCTCCATGAGATACCATCCCACTCATCTTGATTACTAGATCTCCATCAGATACCAACCTTCTCCTCTTGATTACAAGATCTCTATGAGATATCACCCCTCTCCTCTTGATTACTAGATCTCCATGAGATACCAACCCTCTCCTCTTGATTACAAGATCTCCGTGAGATACCATCCCTCTGATCTTGGTTACTAGATCTCCATGAGATACCATCCCTCTCCTCTTGATTGCAAGGTCTCCATGAAATATCAACCCCCTCCTCTTGATTACTAGATCTCCATGAGACACCAACCTCTCCTCTTGATTACTAGATCCCATGAGACACCATCCCTCTCCTCTTGATTACTAGATCTCCATGAGATACCAACCCTCTCCTCTTGATTACTAGATCTCCATGAGATACCAACCCTATCCTCTTGATTACAAGATCTCCATGATATACCATCACTCTCCTCTTGATTACTAGATCTCCATGAGATATCAACCCTCTCCTCTTGATTACAAGATCTCCATGATATACCATCCCTCTCATCTTGATTACTAGATCTCCATGAGATACCAACCCTCTCCTCTTGATTACAAGATCTACATGAGATACCTTCCCTTTCCTCTTGATTACTGGATCTCCATGAGATACCAACCCTCTACTCTTGATTACTAGATCTCCATGAGATACCGTCATTCTCCTCTTGATTACAAGATCTTCATGAGATACTTTCCCTCTGCTCTAGATTACTAGATCTCCATGAGATATCATCCCTCTCCTCTTGATTACAAGATCTCAATGAGTTATCATTCCTCTCCTCTTGATTACTAGATCTCCATGAGATACCAACCCTCTCCTCTTGATTACAAGGTCTCCATGAGATGCCATCCCTCTCCTCTTATTTACTAGATGTCCATGAGATACCAACCCTCTCCTCTTGATTACTAGATCTCCATGAGATACCATCCCTCTCATCTTGATTACTAGATCTTCATGAGATACCAACCCTCTCCTCTTGATTACAAGATCTCTATGAGATACCATCCCTATCCTCTTGATTACTAGATCTCCATGAGATACCAACCCTCTCCTCTTGATTACTAGATCTCCATGAGATACCAACCCTCTCCTCTTGATTACTAGATCTCCATGAGATACCAACCCTATCCTCTTGATTACAAGATCTCCATGATATACCATCACTCTCCTCTTGATTACTAGATCTCCATGAGATATCAACCCTCTCCTCTTGATTACAAGATCTCCATGATATACCATCCCTCTCATCTTGATTACTAGATCTCCATGAGATACCAACCCTCTCCTCTTGATTACAAGATCTACATGAGATACCTTCCCTTTCCTCTTGATTACTGGATCTCCATGAGATACCAACCCTCTACTCTTGATTACTAGATCTCCATGAGATACCGTCATTCTCCTCTTGATTACAAGATCTTCATGAGATACTTTCCCTCTGCTCTAGATTACTAGATCTCCATGAGATATCATCCCTCTCCTCTTGATTACAAGATCTCAATGAGTTATCATTCCTCTCCTCTTGATTACTAGATCTCCATGAGATACCAACCCTCTCCTCTTGATTACAAGGTCTCCATGAGATGCCATCCCTCTCCTCTTATTTACTAGATGTCCATGAGATACCAACCCTCTCCTCTTGATTACTAGATCTCCATGAGATACCATCCCTCTCATCTTGATTACTAGATCTTCATGAGATACCAACCCTCTCCTCTTGATTACAAGATCTCTATGAGATACCATCCCTATCCTCTTGATTACTAGATCTCCATGAGATACCAACCCTTTCCTCTTGATTACAAGATCTCCATGAGATACCATCCCTCTGATCTTGATTACTAGATCTCCATGAGATACCAACCCTCTCCTCTTGATTACTAGATCTCCAACAGCAATACACAAAACTACGAGAATGGTTACATAAATTAGCACACACCACGAACAAACAGACAGTAAAGTAAAAATACTTGAATATACTAATAGGGTGTAGACAGAAGACGTATATTGTAGGAATGTCAATGCAATGGTTCACAAAACATTACAGAGAAAACTAAAGATTAAACATCACTAATCCCACTAAGAACCGGATGTAACAATAGATGCTTCAGAAAGTCAAACAGTTCCTGGTTAGCTAGTAGCACCTGTCAGTCAGTCATTCTTTGTTCCTAAGTCGACTAATAGTTTATCATTTAATAATAGAAATTTAACTTTGGAGTGAAGGTTATTTCACACCACTTTTAGAGTTGTGTCTTTCTATATGGTGACAATCAGATTCATTGGTGTTGGACATCGGAGTTTGTAGAAAATCGGTTAGCAACGGTTATTCCCTGGCTAAATCTCGCTTTTGTTGCAAATACATCTGACATGACAATTATTCTTCAATATAAATACAGGAACAATAAAATACCAGGTGCGATTCTGGGCAGGTTTTTTAATCGTTTGCTTATATCTGAATATCACGTGGGGACAGGTAGGATCATATTAGCTGGTTTTACTCCGCCTCACTTTTGTGCCTGTTCCAGGTCATGACCTTAATAACAACGTATTACATGTATATAGTGGTCTTTTATATGTTCAATGATCAAAACGTAGATATCTAATTTAGATTTTAGGTGAGAGGTGATTGTTAATTTTGTAGATATTGGTGTAATTGTTGACCATCGCTGTTTAAACTTCCTTTTTATTATCAACTATACTTATAACTTTACATGGTTATTATTTTGATAGTTGAAATATTTGTTTTCTTTATTTAACTCTAATGGTAATAAAGTGTGTCAAATAATCAAAAATAATACGATATTGAAAATGATCACTGTTACATGTCTATACATTTGTATCAGATAACTCGTCCGTCTACCACATACCATATAGCGATCACTGTCATGACGACAAACGCATTTTGAGCGATATTTGCATGAAAATGTTTACCTATCGCTTGCTAAAGTTCATCCCTGACATCTTTAGCATTTTTTTTTTTTTTTTTTTTGCCATGCGCAATTCGTGGTTTTAAGAGAATAACATAAAAGTGCATAAGTTGTTTTGAAAACATAAAACTGAATTGAGATAAATATTTTTTCCGGTTTCAGCCCCATCGACATTTGATATTAAATTGATATTAGATGATGCATATGAAATGTATCATCCTTATGGCTTAAAAGCTTATAAGTCTAAATGTGACACTTCTTAATATTTGAAGAATATTACTGTCAAAGTTTATTTATAGCCATGACATCAACAGTTAAGTTGTTGATACGCGTTTTATTTGCTAATTATATATATATTATTATTATATAGCAAATAAAACTTACAACTTACGGTGACACTTCGACTATTGAAGCCATATTTTGATAGCGAATATGGCCGAGTGGTCAAGGGCACTGGACATAAGGCTATGTGATTGGTGCTGCTGTGCATCAATGATGTGAGTTCAAATTCCGTCAAGGGAAGAACACAAATGTGTCAGCTCAAAGATCTAATTCTAATTTTCAGACGTATATAGATATTTAGTATTAACCTAGTATTTCAAGTAATTTTGAAATCCAATGGGAGAGATATATTGTATGGTTGTCCCTTGCTTATATGTTTGTATAATATACTATATTTCCTGTGACTGTATGATGAATTATTCGTCATCCTATACAATATGCTAAAAATTGCTGAGTTAGATTGCTGTCAAATTATAATAGTAAGTATATATGTACCATCTACACACGCTGAGACACATGTCTTATGTCTATCTCTAGATTTCCCTTACGAGACAAGGTAACACTTCCACTATTGAAGCTATATTTTCATAGCGGATGTAACCGACTGGTCTAGGACGCTGGACATAAGGCTAAGCGATTGGTGCTGCAGTGTTTCAATGGTGTGAGTTGAAATCCCGTCGAGGGAAGAACAAACATTTGTCAGCTTAAAGAACTAATTATAGCACTGTTGGGTTTAAATTTCAGACGTATATATATATATATATATAATATATATATATAATTATTGAACGTATTACCATCACATTCAGTGCGTAGATCTGTAACACTCAATTTAGTTTTTCCTCTGATCAATAGCGTACATCCGAACTTTGAGCGTTTATTTTCGTTTTTTCAGCTATGTGTTTTTCTCGGTTCTCGGGTTCTTTGGCAATAATAGATGTTGACTTGTTCCAATGTTTTGTGTACACTTTCTAGCTCCCGCTATATTGTTGTATTATGTATGTTTTTTGTTCTTCAAATCCAGACTAGGGACTCAAAGTAGTACATTGTATTGCTTTTTATTATATCAACACGTCACTAGTCTTAGCTTATTCATCAAAATATCAATAATAATTGTTGTGTCATCATGTCAATTAATAATTCCATAGTTTGTGATATTCACAAAAGAAAATGGTTAATTGAACGGTAATACAGTATAAACAAACATTGAACAACGTGCGAACAAATTCGCTTCCATTCAGAAAAGACCCCACATTATCACACAAATTAACTTCCACGTAAACATGTACAGTACAATGGTAGGATCAGTAAATGATCGTAATGAGCTGACTTCTCGGTAAGATTGTAGAATTTGCTACTTCGTATTCTTCGACAAAGGTGTTGTGTTATAGACATTAAATAAGAAATAACAGTACTGTATTTGAAGAGTTGGAGGTGTCAATTGTGGATTTGATGGTCGCAAATGCAGTTTTACTGGCGACGTTCAGTATTGCATTAAAATGGACAGTAAACTCGATTTGCGACCATCAAATCTCCAATTGATGCTGTGAAATTTTCAAATACAATACAGTTATCTCCTAAATAAGTCGTCAGCGTCAAATTCATAGTCGGAAATATCTGGGTAAGCCATATTGTTTACAAACAAGTCCATTGGGCGTAGGAATATAGCATTCCTTCAGGCATGTCAACTGCAGATTTGACAGCTCTCGATAGCCAATGAAAATATGTGTTACATTATAATTGCATTAGAATCATTTACATCCGTCTATTTAATTGCTTCATATACTTATTCTCTACCTATAATTTATTTTATAATTGGTACCGTCAGTGGTACTTGACAGTAACAAAACACTATGTTAACTTCCCACCTTATCCTATGATTCATCTTCATTGTTCAGTTGTGTTGTCCTTGTACTTCACTGTATCCTTCTTCCGCCGGATTCTGACTGCAGACATAATAGAAGATCCATCATTATCTATAAATTAAACTTTATCAGCAGCATACTGAGTATGAAGCTGTTTTCTATCCGACGTTTCCTCATTAGCAACCTCTTTACACAATGAGTATTCATGTTTTATTTCCAATTGTACTTTTTTCAATGCTTTCAATATTGACATGACTATCGTATTTCCTGGTTTTGTTTATAATTTGATTAACAATCACTTCTACCTCTTCTGTACCCATTTTTGTTTCGTTTTTTGTCACTAGTGTCTCTATTATATCTTCCATGTTTGCATAAGAACAGGCTACAAATATCTCAACATCCCTATGCATACTCTTGATCCGTAGGTTTTTCACAAATTTATTTCTCACAAGCAGGACAAAAGCAGTGAAATGCAAGTGTAATAATCATTTGCTGGTAAGAGTAAATATTAACTACAATAAGAATATTTACAGTACAGTATATGTGGTTATTTGCGCGAGGGTTTCATTTTTGCTATCTTCGCAAGTACAATAAATTCATGAAAATAAAAACCGCATGTGGATTTTTTTATGTGATCATAATCGCAAATTTTAAATTTGGCGAATACATTTGACCTTCATATTCGCGAATTTTATTTCCCGCGAATTTGCCACATATACAGTACTCTGATTGGATAATTCTGTCGGATACATTGTTGAAGTCTTTTCTTCACGTGCAGCACATTTCATAGCTCTTGTTAATTATTCTTCTCCGGTACGCTTGACTATGATCCTTATGGTGATTTTGTTCCCTCGTTCTTTATCAGCCCTGCCAATGGGTCAAAAACGGGAAACTATATAATAATATAACAAAGCTATTCCAACTTAATCTTTGTTCATAATGCACACACATGACGGTTTTTCGATGCACAAATGTTTTAAGACACTAATCTACATGATTATACTCATTTTACGATTATTTTACCAAGGCAAATCAATCATTTCCACAAAATGCACTCGGCTTCAACAGAAACGGCATGCATTCATCATGTTCATGTCAAACCAGAATACGTACTGTGTTTGATATTTAAAAATAACAAACTGGTCATAAATCATATCACTTCCAAATATATGAACGAAACAAAAATATTCCACTATTAATAAAATTCCAGAAACTAAATGAGCGATTGTTGTTCAACGCAAAGTGAATAGTGCTTCAGCTATATCATGGTGAGATACATTTTGATGAGATGATTATGTCCGGTTCGTATACATATATATACTAGATCAACACAAACACGAAAAGTTGGATTTTATAGTGGTTACTAATGTAATCAGCTGACTCTTAGTAGACATGTCGCTACACTCAGACACATTATCCTGACCCCGATCTTTGACCTTACTCTTTAATGTTGCGTGTGTAGTGTGAAAGCAGCATACTCCAATTTTATAGTCTTGGATTTGACCAGACCGGAACTCTGATTCATGATTTACTACATTCGTAGAAATAAAATCATAAAATACAATGGTAAAAATCAAAAACAAAATACACATAAAACACTAGTAGGTACTTACTTCTTCTGGTACAAATGCGAGAAGCGGTGATGACTTACCACCCTAAATTATTGCACATAATAACTACCACGACATATGACGGGGATAAACGGCTGATGGGAATGTAGCCGTTGTTTTTCACAATTTGATCTCCAACGGCAATATAGTATATAAAACAATTTTTTCAAAAACACAGATCTGCATTTGCTCAAAAATGACCACGCTCTATTAAATAAAGGAGCTTTATAGTAAGCATGGATCAGTGAATTCTCGTTGTTAACTGACCACTAGCTAAGAAGGTAGAAGCTCATGGTTAAAGACTATTACTTTTAGACTAACACATTTCGTAATTGAGACTTCTAACAGATTTAATACTCTTCGTGGTAGACCAGAACATATAGGGCATCTATTTGTTGGAATTAAATATTGAATATGAAATATAATAATAACATCTAATGATATATACATTACCTAATTTAATTGTTAGTTGCACCCACTAGTTTTACCAGCTGCTTGTTTATAGCTTTGATCTCTGATATATATATATATATATATATATATCTTTAGCAAAGATAGCATACCTCAAAGAATAAATCATAGTTGCCAAATTATAGCCTTTGAAAATAAGACTTTTCAAAAATGATATAGCTTTGGAAGTGTCGTATTTGATTTTGTTTACAATTTTTAATAACATCATAGAAATTTCGATTGAAAATTCCGATCAGATCTCTGCATGTAGCTTTGCATTTATATGAAATATCTTTATTACATATGAAGTTTAGAAAAAGTTTTAAATAATGTTTTAAATCAGTATTATTGGTTTAAAAGTTCTTCAATTATTATGAGAATATGGTCATTAAAGTCCGAAACAGAATTACAAATACGTAAACAACAGAACAACAGTCAAGTGTAAAATTTACTGACGATAGGGAAAGAAAAATTGTCTCTTTTGTCGTAAACGCGAGTGTTGAAGTTACCTTGAGAATGTGACATGTCTAAAGCCAAACATTGACCTGAGTGCCTTGGTATAATTAGTTTTATAAACGTAGCAACATTGGGAGTATATACAGTTATGCTATCGTCTACGTATCTGCAATTATTGCTGAATTAACTAAACAGCATGTGTTAAGAAGATTATATTCTATTGTTTAGTCATGAAAAATAGTATCTTGCAAATAAATCAGAAAGACTGTATGAGACAATGTAAAACATATAAGTCTGGGATAATTAAATATGCATTCTAGGTACAAATGACTATTAGTTCTAATGTTCTTCCTATTTAGATATTAAATTAATTGTAATGACAGCTTTCTATGTAGAGTTAAATGATGTTTCTTTATTGATATTTCACACATATATTATACATCATAATTAAACTAATAACACAAAAAATAATTACCTCCCATCTAATCTTATGGACCATTAAAAACATGACGACAAAATATAGCGTTGGAAATACATGTCCTGGCCCTCGTGTCAGAGGGGGTGAATGATTTATATAGATTCAATCAGATATGCATAAATTAATCAGCATGATGGTAAAACAATTGATTTGATATCTTCAAACTTGTCTTGTATTTAACTACCTTAATTACCCCTTCTTCGTCAATAATGCCGTTGATAATAAGCTTTAACCATTGTATATAAACAACTTTCCTAAAGTATGTGTACACATACTAGTTGTGCTATTGATAAGAAGATTTAAGTATTTATATTAATTTCACTATGTTTTTAATTAAATGATTCTTAGTTTACGGAATTGATCAACAGTTTCAATGCGTGTTTTTCACATTAAATTCCCAGTTGAAAAACAGGTTGAAAATATACTAATATAATAAAGAATTGTAAATGACTGGTAAACCTATGTAAAATGTAAAGTATTAGTCATTCAATGACCAATACAATGGAAAAACAACAAATACCAGATAGTTACAAGATTGTTACCCTTAACACAAATAAATGAGCGGTCACTTTCCTGGCTTGGTATATATGCACTTCATTACAAGGTGATGTTGTTAGACTAGTTGTAAGGACTTACTCCTCTTCTCATCGTGAAATGATGCTCAATGTAACACATTTAAGTGATATGACAATAAATGCAGTTACGATTTTAGCTACAATTCTGATTTTTCTTTGCTTTCTATTTTCAATGGGTTTTCGTCCATGACCTTTTAGCTTTCTATTTTCAATGTGTGTTCGTCCATGACCGCTTAGTCCTCTATTTTCAATGTGTTTTCATCCATGACCTTTTAGCTTTCTATCTTCAATGTGTTTCGTCCATGACATTTTAACTTTCTAATTTCAATGTGTTACGTCCATGACTTTTTAGCTTTATATTTGCAATGTGATTTCGTCCATGACCTCTTATCTTTTTATTTTCAATGTGTTTTCGTCCATGATTTATTAGCTTTCTTTTTTCCATGTATTTTCGTCCATGACTTTTTAGACTTTTTCAATTATTACGTGTAAACAATAAATAATAAGACAAGACGGAACTATATACCATATAAACGTTAAATTTTATTTCATTACTATATCATATGTTGCCGTCATTTTGTAAATGTATATTACATAGTACATTAATGACTTACCAACATCTGTGTAACTTTGTTGATTTAACATTATCTGGTGTTGATGTTTTGTAATTTACACCTTCACAACACAGTTCATGATATTTGCTATATAATAACTTCCTGCAATGTCGTGCTAATGCTCATGCTTCAAAGGTTGTATCAGCATTTTACATGTACAACATTGACTGCAAACTAGCAGGGAAATGTGAAAACGATCAAATTTAGCAGTTTTCTTTGAAGTATTGAACACGGAATTTTAGATTAGGTGTCATTTAATAGAACATTAATTTACCCCTTTGGTATCTTCAAGCTCTTCTTAAAACTATTCATTTTCCGATAAAACGTTTATAGTTGACGAGCGATAGCGAATGGATATATGTGATTGTATTACTAGTCCATATTATATGACTAGTGGTTGGAGGTTTGAGGCAATCCGGTTGTCATGTTCCTAGTTCCAGACGTATGCTCTAGTTATTTCTCCTCTTTCAGCTGGATTCTATATTGATTCATTTCGTTCTATCAGTTAGTTTGCAGGCATCGATGGTTACCAATAAGTAAAGTATATTAAATTGGTTTGGGCCAATAAAGCTAGCTTAACCCCTTCACTTTTTATCGAAGTGCCTGTACCAAGCCATGAAAGTGAGCGATCATGTATTTGTGTATTAACGGTATCGATTTTGCCTCTTTCTACAATTTTTGCATGGAATTATGGGCCTTTTCCGACAGTGTGATATTTTTTTTTTGATTTTATGACTCGATGGTCAATTGTAATAATAATAATGATAATTCTTTATTCCGTAAACAATACAACTTATAAGATTGTACTATGCAAATATATGTTACACTATGTAACTCGATGGTCAACTGTAGTAGGCTTACATTGACGGAGTAGAGGTTCAGCCTGGTATATAATCATAACTTGTAGTACCCTTCCATAAGGCACTATACATTGGTTAATTATCAACTATTACATCACTCTTTCATGTATATTATATGTGCATCCTGAGACTGTAGTAAAGACTGGTCGTACTATTTTTGTTTTATTCATCTTCATGATATAAATAGCTTCCTTCGTGATGTCCTTGCATTGTGGTTATGACGTCAAATGTTTGTATTTGTTTGTTTATTTTGTTCTAAATATCATGATGTTACTCCTACATTGAGTTTGTATCAGAATAATCGTGATTTTTGACAATTGCTAACATTTAAAATGTTAGCAATTGTCAAAAATAACATTTAAAATGTTACCAATTGTCAAAAATCACGATTATTCTGATACAAAAAAGAAGAAGAGAATGTACACACATTGTAATTGGGATTTTTGGTGCCTATACCAAACCAGTGAGCGGTAATGTATGTGTGTGTTAGGGGTGTCGATTTTGTCTCTTTCTACGACTTTTCTATTGCGTTTTTGAACTGTTCCGACTGTGTGGTATGTTTTGGTTTTCATTTTTCATCTATCGTATATCTACACGACTCATATATTTCTACCTATTTAAAAACCTCCTGCAAAAGAAATTTGATACAATAGCAATACATATACATTTTTATTTTTTTGCATATAGTATATCTCAACATGCATCCACATATAGTGCAGTTTAATCATTATTATGATATTGCCATACTTTTTGTGGAGAACAGCAGAGAGGGTAAAGGGGACGTCGTGGTCGTGATCGCATGGTAGTTGGATGTATATCTACCTATGCAATCAGTGCCTATCACCATTAAGGTTGTGAGTTCGGACCTGCTCAGGCGAGGTGTACTCGATACAATATTATGTGATGAAGTTTCCTCTACCAATAAAATTGACTGCAACGATATAGCAGAAATATTGTTGAAAGTGGCGTTAAGCATCATAACGCAAACCAATCCAGAGAGGGTAAATTAATGCTACTGATAACTGTTTTATATAGTTGACCACCAATCCAATGATAGGACAGTTAATAAAAAAGGGATATGGATGTACATGAGCATGAGAGACTATTCAATGTTACACATAGACATATATTAAAGTAAAGTAACAGACTGGAGAATGCAAGAACAATTGTACTTACTATGTTTTAATTCAGATAAAATTCATCCGAATGATGGTCCATTATTTAATTAAAAAAATTTTAAAATCCATTTCGAATTCATTTTTTATTCATTATATTTTGCATTGTCCATATCTTGCTATATTAAAATCGATATCAAACATTTGTTTACGTAACAATTATTAAATAATTGCGCAGCCTTCAATCCCTTAATGCATCAGCATTACATTATGATACCTCACAAATTATTTTCATTGATTATATATATATAAAATATTAATTTCAGTCATTTTCACGTTCTATTCATTAAATGCCATGTGACAAATACCAAAAACCAATCATAAATTTAACGTTACAAAATTAACTTGTCAACCGCGAAAAACAAGAGAACCGTGGAACATCTCACAACGTACGCAATGTCTATTGTATATAATATTCATTTTGTCGTTATGCAATCAAACGGTGTGAGATAATAGTATTTGAAGTTCCGTGATGAGGTAAGTATATGTATGTATTTATTAAAATTACAGGTTATTTTTACTTCCTACTTTTAATTTGTGATTGTATTTTAAAAGAGACATATTTTGCTGTCCAAAATGTGCTACTTTTCAGTTTTCTTTTTCCTCAAATTAATAATACTTGTCAGTTAAGTTGGTTTTGTCTTATATCGATTCAATTTGATTGTAGAATCTTGCGCACAACTTTACAATGATAAAACAGCACTGAAGTATGATTTCTGCTATAACCATACACATGAAACTGAAAATAACAGCAAGAAAGAACATATTCAAAATGGTTCTTATCTACTGACGAACACAAAGTAAAAACGGCATGTGAAATATATTGTTTATTCTAGAGAATGAAGTTCCTACGTTTTTATTTTTATCATCGACTCTGCGGGTGGACTATTAGTCCCGGAGGGTATCATCTGCAAAATAGTCAGTGTTTCGGCACTGAAAAAGTTCACTAAACATATTTATTACTATGATTTACTGTTCCTTAATAATGTAATAATGCAAAATTTAAGGTTATATTCCCTCAGGCTTAGTTGGTCTTAGTAGATTATTGGATGTCTTATTTAGGCCCTTTAGTTATCTCGGGGCACGTAATGCGAATTAACTCAAATATCTACGTTTTGTAACTTTTACTAATAAATAAATGAAAGTAAATACGTATATATTTTAAACACAGATTTCAACGAATAGTTATCAATACCGAATCTTAATTTCACATGGTAGTTCATGGAAATTACCAGCTCGTAACAGTCACCCATCTTTATCTTCCTTCCATTCCCTTATACTGGGAATGCATATCACTTTATTGTTCTTTCTGGAATTGAACAACACTTTATTCTTGAGAAAAAGAATGAAATAACAAATGACGAGCCAAAACGATTTTACTTATCTCATGTAAAGAAGATAAATCATACGATTGCGTTTTACGTGTTAATGCATAGCGCAGTTCATAGCATGTACACTTCCTGGCAGCTACCCTGTCGTAATATCGTACAAATTTATTTCTTCTACATATATATATATCCATGTCTCTCTCTATATTTGGATACACCTACTTGTAAGCATAAAAGTGTAAAACAATATGTTTGTATACCCTTTTAAACATGAACATTTGATAGCTCATATTATAATTCTGGCAAACTATCACTTAAGATTATTTAAATGAAATGCGAATATATGTAATAAACTTACAGATCAAAATTTATTAAAACTGTTGACACTGCAGCCTACATTCCATACCATAACATGATCATAAAGCATAACATTAGACTACTTGACCAGAGAGAATTCACGGGCTGTCACTAGTGTCATGAAGCATTAATATTAATTTGAACATCAAAGTAAGATGTCTGTAATTTGTCATGCACAATTGTATTATGTTCTGTATTGACTAACAACACCATTAACACAATCGGTCGGTCTCAATTACTGTATTTCAAGCGCAATGTCGTTTACATTTGAAATGGGATCGATTGCATTGTCAATGAAAAATATAACAGTTTAAAAACAATCATAAATTTATTATATATAGAGTTGTTCACAGTAAATGCACTAAATTTGATATCTACGTTTTTATTACTATCACTGGGTCGATACCTCTACGGATGGACTATTAGTCCTCGGGGTATCATCTGCCCAGAAGTCAGTGTTTCGGCACTGGCATGGTTTATTAGATATAATTGTTATTGAAATCCTAAATAATGTAAATATTATTAAAGGTTTTGTTTTAAACTTTTTTATTCATAACTAAATGAATAGGATTGAGCAACCTGCTATGCCTATACAAGCTCTCTCCTTTTACATGTACAAGGCATATATTCAGTATATATAACAATTATATCAATAATATAAGATAATTATGTTCCTTCAATACATGTAATTGTGAACACCATTAATATTTCATATATAATAAATTTACGAGTGAAGTGAAATTTGTAAACTTTCTAAATATTTTAAATAGTTAAGCATACAAGAAGTTAAAGAAAAATAAAATAACACAAAATAAATGTATAATGGGAGGAGTGCAATTGAAAAAAGAAGCATCTTAAATGAAACGATGAGTGTCAATTATGAACTTGTGTACAGCTGGAAATATTTCTGTATTTAGATCATATGAAAATGATCTATTTCCATGTAATAATAAATTTATATTAATGTCAATATTATTATTATTTGGTATTAATGTCTGTATGTAATCTAATAAGATAAATCTTAAGTTATTAAATTTAGGACAGATAAGCAAAACATGATTGTTATCTTCTAATGAACCACTACAGTTTGGACAGTTAGTATTATCAGATAAAAAATCTTTAAATAAATGTGCCTTCAGGTTACTAGCCTCATTTCTTAATTGACAATGAATTATATTAAACTTCCTTATTCCAAAATTATAATGAGCATTGGTGTCCCAAGTTTTATAGATGTGTGTCAATCTATTTTTAAAGATATTTAAACTTGGAGATTCAGTAATAGTGAGAGGCAAAGTATTCCATAGTCTTATAGTGAAAGGGATACAACTATTATAAAAAGAACTTGTTGTGGAAAATGGTGGATGGAATGTATTATTTTCATTTCTTAAGTTATATCCTGATTGTCTAGGTAGATATGGTTGAACCAACTCATTAAGGTATGCAGGTGTTAACCCATTTAGTATTTTATAAAATAATATTAGTTTGTGTTTATTCCGTCTATTTTCTAGTGTTTCCCACCCCAATTCGTGGTATAGTTTTTGTCTAGAGGAATTGCATCTAAGACCGGTTATAATTCGACCAGCTTCTATTTGTACACTTTCCAATAAATCGGATTCCTTTTTTGTGCAGTTACCCCATACTACATCGCCATATTCTAAAACGGGTCTAATAAATGCAAAATATATACGTATAAGGGAATATCTATCTAATAAATGTTTAACTTGTCTAAGTAAAAGTAAACGAGAGCATGTTTTTTTATAAATATCATCTATATGTTTTTTCCATGTAGCTGATGATTGAAATGTAATTCCAAGATGACAGTGAATATCTGTTTCATCAATTTCATCTCCATTTAGTCCAAAATATACAAGTTGGTGCTCCCTGTCCCTTCTACTAAATACAATATTTTTTGTTTTTTGAGGATTAAATTGAATTGCCCATTTTTTAGCCCAGTTGGAAATAACATTCAAGTCATCCGTCAGAGAAGTTGCTGCTGCAGCATGATCATTTGAAATGGGATCGATTGCATTGTCAATGAAAAATATAACAGTTTAAAAACAATCATATATGTATTATGTATAGAGTTGTTCACAGTAAATGCACTAAATTTGATATCTACGTTTTTATTACTATCACTGGGTCGATACCTCTACGGATGGACTATTAGTCCTCGGGGTATCATCTGCCCAGAAGTCAGTGTTTCGGCACTGGCATGGTTTATTAGATATAATTGTTATTGAAATCCTAAATAATGTAAATATTATTAAAGGTAAGGTTCTTTCCCTCGGGCATAGCATTCCTGCTTCCAATACAAGGTTCTTTCCCTCGGGCATAGCACTCCTGCTTCCAATACAAGGTTCTTTCCCTCGGGCATAGCACTCCTGCTTCCAATACCATTTAATTATTTGCCTTTCCAATCTTTTGACATTGAGCGTACCTGGTGAACATGTCGTGTGCACTAAATTAGATATCTACGTTTTATATGTAGGTTAGGAAACTTAGTTAATTCGATTGCTCTTGTTACAACTTGCATACTTATGCAGCATTCAATGGTGTTTATGTTTGATTTGCAAATTACTTCATGCCACTCTACGAAATGTTGCTTAATTCAAAATGTAGTTAATCTGAGTGTTGATCTATCAAATATCAAAGAGGCGAATATCTCTCTATTTTAAAAGCTACCAACTCCATCTTGGAATACAAATTTACGTAAGCTGACAGTTATATCACTATATCTATATTGTAATTATCATTGCAAGATAAAGAATGATTTGCATTACTTTGATCGTAATTTGTATTGGTAAAATATACATAAGCGTATAAACTAAATTATATGTGTATCTGTATATTCAAGGTTTTCATGTATGCATGTAATTGTCTTGAAGAAAAGTTTTTTTGAAGCTTCCTTGTATACATGCATGTAATTGTCTTACAATGAAGCCTTTTGTAGCTTTTTGGCATAGTTTGTTCTGAAAATGTTTTCTTCTGAAACTTGAGCTCAAAGTTTTCTAAAACGTTTACAGAATATCAAAGAAAAACAAATCGCTACAATGATATTAGCTACCAGCATATGATTTTTCGAAACTAAGTAATATGGGAGGAGGTCACTGACTCATATTTTGAATGATCACATTAAAATATATGTTGTCTAGTAAATGTAGCTATCATTAGCAGATGTATGGAATATGTACTGTAATGGTCGGTACCATCCCAATTATTTAGCAACAGATCAAAAACATTGTTTTCGGTTTATTGTTTAATTTAATTAAATACGAGTTCACTGTCTTAGTTCATATTCAAGGTATGATTAAAAATCAGCGTACTGGTTTGATGCATACCTTAATCTTTGGTATTAATCATTTTACAAAATGTTCACAATAGTATGAATATATCTATAACTAAAACTGTTGTTCTATGCTGGTTTAGTGTTTAACAATACCGAAAATGAGGTATTATTTTGGTTAATTGAAGACCATTATGTTGGGGTTTTTTTTCTTTTTCCTAACTGTTTAGATATAATTCATTTAAATAGTTATAATTAAGCAAAAGCAAGTCTAGTTATTGTTCATGATTTAGTTACTATTTAAAACGATGCTCTGTTTTGTATCATTATTTATCTATAATTAATAAAGGGGGTTTTGTTTTTCGTTTCAAGTTTAGCTGTCATAATTAAACATTGTACTATTATCTATAGTGATAAGAAGCCCATTCTGTTTAAATAAATATTTATAATTTAAAAATAAAAATAGCGCACTGTTCTGGTTCAAACCTGGTTTTTAGTGGGTTTGTTTTGCTCTAATTTTAGTTTTCTGTGTAGTATTTGGCAATCATCAAAATTAATGAGTGGACATTGAAACCATGACAACCAGAGATGTAATGACCCATACGCGTTGTCTTAGTGGGAAAGTTTAATTTGTACATGTGAATGAACTGTGAAAAAAAGATGTGAAATATAAAAGTATTAATCAAATATTTTGCTCTTTAGTACTTAAGCTGTATTTTTGTAATGAACTAGAGATTATCCCGTACCATTTGTATCGATCTAACATGTACAGTCAAACCTGCCCTTGCTGTCACCTCTATTAAGCAGTCACCTGTGGTAAAACGTCATCTTTTTTTGTCCTGTCCTAGCAATTACATATGAATTCAACCTCTGTTAAGAGGTCACCTGTCTTATTAGGCCACATTTTCTGTTCCTAAAGTGACCTCTTAATACAGGTTTGACTGTACTTTCACTAGATATATAATTAAATAATATTTATATAATGTTGATGCGTCATTATTGTTATTGTTATCTCCTTGGAGTTTTGAGTGATAATTACATGAAGAATATATTCAATATTTTGTCACCATAGTAATTGAAAACAATATATAAAGATATAAAGTGCAAAGACATGTGTGTCATTAACATGTGATATAGAGTTCGAGGTATATGTAAACTTTAAATTATTTGGCTTTCCAATCTTTCGATTTTGAGCGTACCTGATGAGGGTGATTCTAGAAACGCATCTTCCGCACTGGATTTAATATCTACGTTTTTATTATTATAATTATTATATTAACTTTAAATACTATGAGGCTTACATCATCTTGAAATATTACAGTTGCCCATCTTACAATCAAGCTGAAGCAACTGTGATCTAAACGGCGTCCATTTTATGTTGAGTATGCGGTGTTACTTACTTTGTATAAACTTTCTTATTCATGGAAATGGCACACCAATAAAGCAGAAAGGACGAGTAGTTACCAACCTACTCAATTATTGATGGCGATAATTATGATGTTTGTCTGATAAAGGGAATCATTACTTAGTCAAAATGATCCGAATAAATATGAGAAGAAAGTAGTGCAAAGATTAATATAAACCACTACTCATAAATGTCTGATTGAAACCAATCAAGCATGAAGAAAGTTTGTTTTAAAATGCACGTTAGTGATTTGGTGATGTGTAATTATCTTGATATACAAGACTGATATGTAAATTGTGTTAATTGACCAATAATCGAGGCTTTATCTTTATGCACTTGGGAATGAAACATTCCACTAACAAGAAATAACATAGGCAAAAAATATCCATCGTTAAATACGATTTCTCAGTGATAGCATGGTGAGGATACTATTTAAATTAGGGTTTGTCCGCATGTCTTAAAAACAGGTAGGACAATTTTTATTCTAAATGTTTATTTGCTTCTGAGTTGTTTTTATTTTCAAATTGGTACTTGTCACTTTGTAATTTTTTCCGATGTTTTGTTTCGACCATTTGTTTCAGAATTGTTTTTATTTGTCACTTTATTTATTTTTTTACTGGTTATTGGTTCCGATCCATTGTTTCAAAATTTTTTTTATTTACAAATTAATACTTGTCTCTTTGCTATTTTCTTTTCAATTTTTGGTTTCGATCAACAATATTTTTCATGATGTGGTTTGCTCACACGATATTAATACTTGCTATATTACGCACAAACATAATGTTTTGCCGTTATTCAAATGTATGTCATAACTAATATATTTGTTTAGTTACTATTATAAGACGGGAAATGGATAAAATATTTTTGAATATGTGGGAAAATAATTACAATAATTTTTTGCTAAAGAATCGTTTTCAGAAAGTGAAAAAAAAATAGGATCGGTTATATTAACGATAAATACAGGAAGACTGCAATTAGAATCAGCTTTCATCTAATGTACATATAAACTGTTGATGAACTATTGTCGAAAATAATGGAGTTTGCAAAATTTCTATGACACGAAAACCTTTGTTCCAGTTTTGGAATATAACTATGAAATGGATATTGTAAAAACAGTTTCTTTCTGTTTTAATTAAATGCATACTAAGATATCAAATTTGACATCAAAGTGCAGCATTGACCTAACGAAATTAAAACATTACATGTAATATCAATGATCATCTGAGTTCATCCCCGGTTTTTAGTGGGGTTCGTGTTACTCGATCTATGGTTTTCTATGTAGTATTTTGTAGATCGTTCTTTGTCCATTTGTCTTTTTTTTTTCTATTGGCCATTTTGTTGTCTGTCCTTCTTTGACTTACGGATTCTGATTACCCATTTAGTATCTTCAAAATGTTCTTAAAGTGAAATACATACAATCATAGTTTTGCTACATGCTATAATAGAACTTCAGTTGATTTGATTCTAAGATCATGCATTTTTTAAACTTTTTTTTTTCCTCACCAAGGGCTAAATGGTATCCGGTTTAGCAGGACTGATCGAAAGGACAACGAATCTGAGAATAATTTCTTCATAATTTATAGATATTTAAAAAAAATATCAGCGGATAACTTTATAGAAAATTCAAAAAAAAAGGAACATATTATAGGGGATATATGTACTTTTCATTGAAATTGACCTTGAAGAGGGACCGTTTTACCCACCTTAAAGGGAAATACACCAAGTCAAACGTAAGATCTATCTTTGAATCAAAGTTGGAAATGTGCAAATGGTCCATTGATCGTTTGCAATCTGAAATTAAAATCAATCCTAAATATGAAAACAAAACATGCGTAATAACAGGAAATTCAAGAGACAAGTTTTTTACGTTTTCAACAGTGTATTTCTTTACTTTCCTCTGATGGCTAGACTATGGTTTGTTTCCAATCAATCACACCCCTCAAGAAAAAGGAGGGATAATGTGACTTACGATCAGATGTCCACGTTTGGCAACTATTTGGAACAGGGTAAATGTGATCATCACATTGTCCACTGGAACATCTGGCGCGCGAGAAAACAGATAAAATAGTATAAACGCATATTTGGGAGTAGAACATTGTAGATAAGGAAACCGAATATATATTCCATCGGAAGTACAAATGTATCTTGGACTGTGCTATGTAATATCCACAACTTGAACATGATTTTATGCCAAATTAATTTTCTGCTATATTTAATGTATTTCATATCTATATCAACATACATACAATGTTTCCTATTAAATATGTGATATTAGATTCCGCGGTTTGACTTCCTTTAATTACCTTTACCATCATATTTTCAACCAAAATTGTATTAAAGTTGTTTTCAAACAGGAATTCAGATCTGTATGTAATGCATTTTGACAGATGTATCTCCCTTTTCACTAAGCCTGGAAGTTTAATTCTAATTCGCTAAAACAATGATTTTCATTTTCATCGTATTTAAGATGCATGTTGCATGAAGTATTGATGAGAAAGATCTTAAAACACTAAAATCTACAGAAAAAATATATATATTTAGTAGTGAGAACACCAGACAAAAACAAAAACAACAGTTGAGAGAAACACCAAATGTACAAACCGACAAGACTTGATTTATTTCATTTAATTTAACATTACCTTTCATACAAATTCAAAAAAATATAACATTTATTATTAACGTAATCAAGATGTTTTGACCGGTATTACGAACAGAAATGTGGTTAACTGGATTTGAATTTTTTTTTTTATAGATATATATTAATGAGTACATTCTGGTCACATTTACACACAAACACTAGTTGTATCCTAATGACAATGACATACGTCTGTAGATTAAAGTAGTTATATACATCTTGTAGCTCAGTAAGATGTCTGGGGCAGACATAATGGTCTTAGCTAGTGGCTAGGGCATTTATTTACACCTTCAAGTATAACTATTTATTAATCTATTGAAGATAGTATCGACCTAAGCTTATATCTCTATCAGAATCATTTTTTATATATTAATCAGAAATTTGTCGGAAAAATATCATTCGATATCGTTACTTAACGACATAGACTTGTATCGCCATCGGGCAATGGAGTAAAAGGTTTATTATGCTGAAGACAGATGTCTGTGAAAGAAAATGTCTAACGCCAAATTAATCTAATGAATTATGAATATTCTACGTACTTGTTTCTTTCCTCTAACATCGACAAGACTATTACCAAATTTGAACACATGAGTAGCAATGATGGTGTGTAATAAGAAACAGGAGTTGCTTATTTTCACGATGTTCTCTCTTTCTACGATTTTGATATTTGATTTTGGAATTGTTCCGACAGTTGGACTTTGTGTTTATCATTTTATTCTTTATCTTGTATCCATTACTGCCTGTGTCTCTAGATTGTTCATTCTTGATTGCCGCTTCGGTTTTCACTAACGATTATTGAACGAGTTTAAATAAGGGGAGCTGGAAAGTATGCTTTACTTGTAGTGTTTTTTTCTGTGTGGATAGTAGATACTGTTTTCATAATCTTGAGACTTTAATTGGAGGTCAAAAAAAAAAACACGTGACTAAATATAGTCTACTCCCTCAGACATAGGTGACCTCAGGCTATTTTGGTTATCATCTTTATCCTGTTTGGGCCATTTGGCCTACTTGCTCCCAATGACGTTTAAATTGTTTTGCTTTCCAAACATTTGATTATGAGCTTTCCTGATGAAGGTTATTCAAGAAACGAGTAGACCGCACCAAATTCGAAATCTTCGTTTTCATTGGCTGGTTGTTGGCTAAAATAGTGTACCAACCTGACGAACACATAGCGGAAACTCCCTTTATCGCACAGGCTATTACAATAAACCAGTTCACACTGACACGTGATAACATTGATGAAATTTGTAAATGTTAAGATGTGACTGATATGTGGTTTCAACTAACTATAACTACTCAATTCTAATCTAATTTGATGTGTAATAAATGTTACATTTCCAATCATAGTCCATGGTTATTGTTCGGTTTGATTTCAATCTATTCATGATCAAACTAATTTACAATTTCAATTGCCCCTCAAGATATCCGATATTGGATTAAAATTGAGGATGAATTTCCCTTTTGGAAAAATATATTGATTGAATTCTTTAATGATGAGATGATGAGAATCTATGTCAATTGCAATTCCTTTCCTCAATCAATTTTCTTCTTTTTTATTTGCAGGGTGAAATGTTAGCTTGAAGAGCTTTATGGAATTTGGCTTGAAAGCTTCCACTGGTACAGTCACAAGACGATAACAATAAGGAGAATTATTACAATAATGCAACGCACAGTCTAAATTACATTTAAATGGTTTCTCGTATTACCATCCAAAACATATTTCATAGTATTTATGCATAGATCAAATTTCGATTGTGTTTCAAAACAAGGTTGATTTGGTCCGAAGGTTATATACACAAGCACAACCAGAGATCAATGAAGTCAACCTTTCAAGAATATTATTGTTAATTACAATCAAAAGTCATCAGTTATGTATTCATACATCACATGTAGATATAGTGTTAAAGAGTAATTTATTGAGAGCAGTTTGTGATTAAATTTGAAGTAAAATGGAAAGCAATTCAAGTGGAAATCCTAACGAGTCCAATGCTGGCAGGCCGTTAATGGACCTCACTATGACAGTACCTATTGATTACGCCGTACCGCTAAATGGCTACTTTTCACCGATTTTAATTTGCTTCACTGTGATTACAAACATTTTAGTTGTTGTTGTTTTGCTAAAGAAGCACATGCGTACTCCAACAAATGCAATTCTCGCCGGAATGGCAGTGTCCGATATGTTTACCGGAATATTTCCCTTGCCAGTTTTTATTTATTTCTTTGCAATGGGAAACTATAGAGAGAAAATGGGAATAAATTGGTGTGTAGTTTACATGTACTTTGGGGAATATATTCCGACAATATTCCATACTGCTTCAATCTGGTTGACAATGGCACTTGCTATTCAGCGATATATTTACATATGCCACTCTTTTCAAGCACGTCGATGGTGCACCATGCAAAATGTCCTTACAGGAACGGCTATAATTTATGCTATTGCGACACTAGCACAGGTCTGTCGGTTTGTAGAAGAAGACTACATTGAAATACCAATGCCCTCGAATATTTATCCCAACAAAACTGTTAATGCGTGTGTCAAGGTTCTGAAACCATGGTTTCTTGAAAACATGGACGTATATTACAATATGTATTTTTGGTTTCGTGTTATATGTATTCACTTGATACCGTGTACGTTTTTAGTTGTTCTAAATCTTTTGTTAATATTAACCATGAGAACGGCACAGATTAGAAGAATGCAGTTATTAAAACAAAACAAAAAGAGCGAGTCCAGAAAAATAAAAGATAGTAACTGTACAACTTTAATGTTGGTTGCTGTAGTTGGATTATTTCTACTGGTTGAATTTCCTATGGGAATAATCATGATTCTTAACATAGTTCAGAATACATTTTCGCTGGAAATATTTGACTTAAGGACTTTCGCTATATTGTCTCTTATGTCCAACTTTTTTATTTTACTCAGTTATCCATTGAATTTTTTCATTTACTGTGGAATGAGCCGACAATTTCGTGAGACTTTCAAGAGAATGTTCATTGGCGGAAGTATGCCTATAGATCGTGAATGTTCACAATATATGACGCTTCCGATTGAGAATGGAAACAAGACGCAAATGACAGGAGGAGGAGAAACCGTTCTTTGATATGATATATATAATTGTAATGTCGTGTGCTTTTACAGAAACAAAACACAAAACTGCATTCTTTCAGACTTGTAACAATTTTGAAATGAGAAACTGCCTTTTGCTGTAATCTACTTACAAACATTAGTGTGTACAAATCTTGTATTAATGTTATGCTAATATATAAAATGATACGTGACAACAGGACTCCTTTATATTAAGCGAAGGATACAAATAGAATTGTTTGAAAACAAGCACATCTTACACATATTGTAATTTAAGAAAACATATAATCAAATCAATGTAAATTAATATCAAATACGCTACATTTGTGAACTAAAGATGACACTGGCAACATTAATTAGACTTTGACCATTACCATGAATAACATGGCGGTTCCATTTGCAGAACAGGAACTGCTTATCCTTTCACATTGAGAAATGCTTTTTTTTTGGCCACGTGGTTGCCTTACTATACTTATTTACGGTTCTTTGGCCACGTTGTGATATACCGGTAGCTTTACTTTCTGGTATTTTTATGTCAGAATATTTCATTATAGAAGATTACATGATGTTTTACATATTTGACATGATATCACCACTAAGTTTCCAAACAGGACTTGCTGCTTTAGACCGAGGTCCGATATGGATAGAGAGAAAATACCAAGAACAATACAGAAAATGTCATTGAATGATCTTTTTATCATATATTTCACACTTCGAAGACAAATATGGCCAAATGTATGACAAATGTACCATTGACACAGTTGATCAACTGTTTTAACACCTGACATGATCATAATAACAATTTAATTTATTTTCCATATCATATTTAAATTTTAAACAATAGATAACGATTCAAGTTGTTTTTAAAATAATTGGTTTCCTTCTCGTGTTATGATTTTTTCACATCCTCCGAAATAGACTCGGACAAATTCTCCTGATTTGGAGCCAACCAGTGTGTGATCTTACTCCTTAATGGTGTGCGCTTCTCGAAGAAGCAACAAATACCAATTGTATCGTCAAGCATTGGTTTGACCCGATCGGGGATCTACCGCTATGAAAAAAATAAATTATAAATAACGTCCTTTGCATTCATTAAAACAATAGTCAATTGGATTACTTAATATACTCGTGTTTACCAGTTGCGATGTTACAAAACTTGCATTCCAAAGTGACAGAGCTAAACAAATATGTTATAGCTGTACTCGTTCAAGGAAGACCGAGCGCAGGCAAAATAATAATTCTTCAACAAGCTCTTTATATATATGATTATTCTCCACATCAAGTGGAACAAGGATAGAAAACCATTTCTAATTATTTGACATTCAAAACAGATATTGTTCATGTCAACTAGGGGCACTGAAAATATAAATTGCGCAATCTAAGAGCTTCGGTCATTTGCAAACACTGGTAATATTATCCAAATCAACTGCGAACATTGGTAATATTATCCAGGTGAACTGCGAACATTGGCAATATTATCCAGGTCAACTGTGAATACTGGTAATATTAATAGGTCATCTACGAACACTGGTAATATTATCCAGGTCACCTACGAACACTGGTAATATTATCCAGGTCAACTGCGAACACTGGTAGCGGTATCCAGGTCAACTGCGAACACTGACAATATTATCCAGGTCATCTACGAACACTGGTAATATTATTCAGGTTTTCAGTGAACACTGGTAACATTATCCATGTCACAACTGCGAACACTGGTAATATTATCAAGATCAACTGCAGACATCGGTAATATTATTCAGGTTATCTGTGAACACTGGTAGCATTATCCAGGTCAACTGCGAACACTGATAATATTATCCATCTCATTAGCGAACACTGTTAGTATTATCCAGGTCAACTGCGAACGTTGGTAATATTATCTAGGTCATCTACGAACACTGGTAATATTATCTCGGTCAACTGCTAACACTGGCAATATTACCCAGGTCAACTGCGAACACTGGTAATATTATCAAGGTCAACTGCGAACATTGGTAATATTATCCAAGTCATTTGCGAACACTGGTAATATCATCTAGGTCATCTACGAACACTGGTAATATTATCCAGGGCAACTACGAACACTGGTAATATCATCCAGGGCAACTACGAACACTGGTAATATTATCCAGGGCAACTACGAACACTGGTAATATTATTAATTGATATAGAAAGATACAACATTATCATACGCCTTATTAATATTTCTTTTACATCTATATTTTTTACTTTTTTTTCGAACCGATCATATCGGCGGTAAGACATCCATATTCTAAATATATTAAATATGTAATGATCTTAAGCTATTTCTATTGTGACATAAGTGGAGCAGGAACTTCTGACCCTTCCGGAGCACCTGAGTACACCCTCTTTTTCGTGGGATTTGCATAGTTCAATCTGTAGCTTTCTGTGTACTGTTTAGTACATCAGTGTGGCCTTTTCAATTGGCCATTATATTATCTGCTCTTCGATTTACGGCTTTTGATTACCCTTTGGTTACTTCAAACTTTTCTAATAATAATTTGAAATCACGCGTTTGCATGCATCTTTTTCTAATTTAATTAATTCCATGCATTGGACATACGATAATTGTGATGAAGGAAAATAAAAATCTAAGATCAAATTATAAACACAAAATCACAATCTAGTTAAAATAATTGACAATAAAAGTCATAGCCAACTAAAAGAACTGACATTAAAACTCCGACAAAACAGTAAGTGAAAAAATGTGTTCTAAGGATAATTTCTGATGATTTATCCGTGACACGCATTTGATATGGCAAGACAGCATGGATGTATCATGTTCACATGGAAATCATGTTATTAAGTACATGAAAAAACTAATAAAATTCTAACAAAACATGATTTTGCATCTACGCGACAGGACGAACCAGTTTTGTCGTAATGGTAACATACATCACAACACTTTACAGAATGCAATGAAAGAAAACTAGGACGACGCCCCAATTCATTATCGTATCTTTTAACACTGTCTACATAATACGATGTAATGATCAGGAAAAGTGATTAGACTTTAATGATAATTACAATCCAGTGTAGTTATATTAGGTACTGATGACTTGTGGAATGCTTCCAATGTATTTCTAGTTTACATAGCATTCAAACCTTAAAATACGTACATTAATACCAGTGTGGTGCAGTATGCATCAATAACAAATATTATTTGATATTGGAAGTTTTGATATTTTATTGTCATTTTCGATTTCAAATTTTGAATCTAATGAAATAAGATAGTCATTAGATACAGACAAAACAACGATTACGTTAATGTTACACACCTTTAACAGAGTTCTTGTTTTTGTTGTGATGTGTTCTGTTTTTGGTTTTGGTTTTCTTTCTTTTTTTGTTTGTTTGTTGTTTCTTTTTTTTATTATTTTTCCCCCCACATATTTCAAATTCGCCTATTTCAGTATACATGTATCCACAAAATACTTGTATTTCCACTGATATAATGGGAAGAAAGTTTAAAAAGTGATGGTCAACAATTCTACCAACATATTTATTTATTGCCAGAGTCTTTGTTATGAACACTTGGCTTTAATATCACATGTTATTGATCAAACATTGTATTAAACAAGTTCACTCTAGAAGTAGAGCCAAGTGCGTAATATTACAGCTTCATTATACATGACGATTAAAAGTTTTATAAACAAATAATTATGTAGGCACATCGCGAAGCTAGGCTGCATGTTTTTTGGTTGGTTCGTGAAATAGGGGATATAATGGTATATGTATGGATAATCAATTGGGCCTTGCAACGGTTCACCAACGATCTAAGCTAGCGAACTTTGGAGATTTATCAAATTCTCTATTTATGTGCAAGTGGCGATTGACACTGTCAAAACTCGAGACACCCCCAATGTAAATGCAATATTAAGGGAGAGTGTTCTTGATTCTCTACGCACAACTGGATAAAGGCCCTTTCTTAGAGATTGTACGCAATAGCGCAGGAACTCCAAATGCCCTGAGATTTCACTTCTACTCTCCTCTATAACTATACCACACAGAATGGCGTTATCAGCGTTTGTACCATTAACGTCAGCAAAATCATTTCAAAGGAATAATAGAGATTGAGACAATATAATTTGATTTTCTTTTCTTTTAAACCTTGTACGATTTATATACAACTAATATGCAGAGACCATTGAAGTGGTGACCATATGACAGATTATTTTATATCTACTTATCTCATCAGTCTGTGATTTGACACTCTGCTCTTGTCAATGTGAAACCGATACAACGACTTTACGTGAAATGATAAAGGCGTCATTTACTAGTAGAAAGTCGGCCGTTTTACCCGTTTGCTTTGATTTAGTTATTTATAATTTATACTCAAGACACTGAATTGTAGGAAAGGCTTGATACATTACAGTACCTTAGATATGTTGTAGAAATGTGAATACCGAAGATCTAGTAAAAATCATTTTCAACATTTCCCGTCATCTTATAACTACACAATTGCAAGAAACGTTAAATAATACCAATATATTACTGTTGCAAGGCGAGTCCTAACCTACTATTTCCACTGCCGAGTGGAAATGTCTTAAACAAATTTGCATATGTATTACGATGTATAGTCTTATCATTGGATCTAGATGATATACATCTGAACAACTACCAACAATGTAAGCACCATCACATGTACCAATCTTTAGATTTCTCTAGTGTTTTTTGTAAATCCTTCCTGTCCCTTTTCTTTTGTATTGGCTGTCCGTTCTTTTTACAACTTCTGCTTACCCTTTTCGTATCTTCAAACACTTGTTTGTGATCAACATCAGGAAGATCTCGAATATATGCTGCATGTATTTCATGGGACTTAATGGCTAAATTATCAATCTATTAATTACCACCTTTTAAAATAAAATCAAAAGGTACTTTGAATATCTGATGAAAACTAACGACTTATACATACGGAGGATATCAACTTAATTACGCGACTTGTTGCAGTACCCCCTGATGTCAGACCGATGTAACCGTAGATGAGTTCTATCAGATCGTGCAACGTTAATACCTGTGGTTGATATTAATACAAAAATCAGAGAATCAAATGAAAAGCAAAATTATTATAGTAAGGAATACTTTGTGCACGCCTTTGAACATTTAAATCATGATGGCATGTACAGATAGTACTATCATAATTAAAGTATCTACAACGCTGAACGGGTATTTCATCATATGTCAAACAAACAATTGCCATGTGCCATGTTATAATTGTATTATCTAGTTAGGAATGGTTAGAATTATAATTATTAGTGTATATCGTCACTTTAAGTAATGGTACAGCTATATGAAGAGCTTGAAGATAAGGGTAATACCAAAATTACCGAACTCCTAACAATCTTCCAACGGGAAAGTCAAAACTCATAATTATATAAACAGACAAAATCAGTCAACAACCGGAAAACTGTGAAAACCGTAATGACACTGACTTGGTACAGGCATTTCTAAAGAAATGGTGGGTTGAATCAGATTTTAAAGCGCCAAACCTCCCGCTTTCATTACGGCTCAAAGGTTCCGGCTGTCACTATAACAGTATTTATAACAATACTGGAACAAAATAGGTAAAATAGTTGTCAAAGCAGTACCAAATTCAGAGAGGAAGGTGAAACATCTATTGTGAACCATCTTTATCAACAACCCCGAGTCACCTGAAGTATTCGAACTACGAAAGTAAATGTCAAAAACACTTTTACGTCACACATTGATGAAAAATATTATTGACATTTTTGTTGACTTCCTTATCTTTATACATTTTCACTATATGAAAATCCATCGTTTATTATCATCTCTGCAGAGACGGAATATATTTCGACAAGATCTTGGTATCGGAATATAATTTTTTTAAGAGATCGAATAAGGCGAATCTTTTCATAGCCCTGGTCCAGTAACCTGTTTCTCAGATAAAGATGACGTTTCAGAAAATCAGAATAATCAGAAGATACCAAAGGGGTAACCAGAACCCGTAATTCGAAGAAGGACAGACAACACAATAACCAAAAGAAAAATTACAAAAGTACAAACAACGATCTGCAAAAACACTACACAGGAAGCTAAAGATCGAGCCACACGAACCCCGCTAAACATACGTACACGACTTTAGTGCAGGAGAGGAACCCCATACAGCTTATGAGTTGTTCGTCATTGGTAAGTATCTGGAAATTTTAACGCATAAATTGGTCTGGACATCTAGTTGTGAAGCAAGATTATATTAGTACATTTTGTATGTCATTTTCTAGTTGGTGAAAACCGATTAGTTTTATTCATATTGCTTTAAAAAATATCTTGGGATCAATTTGTCTCCGATGTTAATAAAATTGGTATCAACAAAGGCAAAAATGCAGTTTTCTGTAGTACATATATTTTTTTCTTTGAAGTTCAAGTAAGGTTTTCAAATGCCCATGATATAAACAAAAAGTTAAAGTATTCTGTCTTGCATAATTCTATCATTTTATTGTAATTTTGACGTTCGCAATTTAGATTTGTGGTTAATACGTAAACTCTTCGAATTCCTAGACTATAACTATAAGCTGAAATTGTAGGGTAAAACTACCTTTAATTCTACAATAGTTGATAGAAAATATGATCAAAATCGAACAAGTATTTGCTTTGGAATATTTTTAAATGTGTTTTTATATGAAATATATAGTATTCTAGCAAAGTAATTTAGTTTTTTTTTTTTGTATTTGATTAGGAGACAAAAGGTGATGGGCAGTATAATATGGTGGTTAGATGATACAAATACATTTCATTATATCACTAATTAGCTTTCCTTCCGCAATAAATACAATATTAAACGCATGATAGTTGGATTTACAATTACCTATGCAATCAGTACCTATCACTACTGATGTTGTGAGTTAGAATCTCGATCAGGGCGAGGTGTACAACATTATGCAATAAAGTTTGTCAATGACTTGCGACAGGTCGGTTGTTTTTCCGGTTCCTCCGATTGCCTCCATCAATAAAACTGACCACCACGATATAACTGAAATATTGTTGAAAGTGACGTTCAGCACCAACAAACAAACAAACAAACTAAGACAGGTCATATCAACTAATATTAACTTTAAGGTAACGGAACAAACCTTGCATAAAAAGTAAACAAGCAAACATAGCTATTTATATATAGCAGTTAGTTTTGATTTAATCCGTCTTTTTTGTGAAGTGCTAAAATGTATTAAAGTTAACCTCATCTTGAATTCATACCAATCAGAACGAAATCTCCTGGATAATCCAGTGGTGCGTACAAATATCATTTTGAGGTCTGGAATATTACAACAATATATATATATATTGGTGCATGCACTCAATAAATAGTGGCGAGGTTAGACTGCACACAAACTTCTCCTCTCAGTGAAGCTGATAATAGCGATGTTTTTTTCGTGTTGTGTCTTTGTTTCTTTGTCTTTTTTCTGTGTGTGGTGTCCAATGTGTCATGGTCTCTACCTAGGCCTTGCCGAATTGCCCACTCGGTTTTCTCTTAAGCTTAATTCATTCATTAAAACACAAATGTCCAATTCTACGGATGTTGTTGTCGTATATGATGTATATATAGCGTGCTAAATTGTTTTTGTAACGGTTATGGACGCAAACAAATTATTCTTGAACAAACCAAAATGTGAATACAAAATACAGTATTGTCATTTGTCAAAGCTTAAGCTTGGTTATAGCTAGAAATAATGTACTATAATGTCTGATATCTTGTCTTATGGAGATTATTTCCACATATTATTCATATAGTCTGTTGTTATTGTTCTGCTACAAAATCACTATTTGTAGGCTTTTTTCTGATAGTAAGATTGGTTTATGCGCTATTTAGTTTTACTCATATTTATGCTAAAGCTGCATTTGGTTGCTACGTAAAGTTTGAAGATACTAAAGGGATAATCAGAAGTCGTAAATGGAACAAGGACAGACAATATAATGGCCAAAATAAATAAAAGTACAAGAGAAGACAAACAATTATCTACAAAGCACTACACAGAGAACAAAAGATTGAGCAAGCTTAGCATGCTTGATTTTTTTAGCTTAAATATAACCAACCACATTGCTACGGACCATTTTGCTGACAAACGTCAATACAGACATAACAGTGACATAATCCGATGGAAATCAAGGTCCAAATTGGGTACAGGAACAAATATGGGGCAAGGTGAAATGGTTAAAGCAGTTAATGGAATCCCAAATCACTACCAACAGATATAAAATAAAATAGAACGGTGTTGGGATGTTTGCAACGTAAAGTTCAAGAGTAAGTCTCTGACACGAAGACAACGGAAGTATATTACAGTATCAGCTACTAGCTAAGACGATAGAATGGGTTGGTGGAAGTCCATTTATTGGTACTTATTATATATTTTTATATTAAAATGTCATAATCATTCAAAGTATCAATTCAAATCACAAGAAATGATGTTCAAAGAAACCTGTATATATTTTGTTTATAACTTGTAGCATGAAACAAATTATTTCATCAAACACAGATTCTCACTGTTGCGGATATTGTCATCATTATGTGATCTTTATATAACATGTTAAATTACTATTTGTAACAATACCGGATACTAGCAATGCAATCCTAAAACAATATAAATCACAATCTGAAGATTACAAATGTCATAATTCATTGTCACTTCACAATGAAGGTAAATACAAATGTAATGAGCTAGCCTGTTTCTGTCTGAAGCAAACGTAGCAAGAAGCTTATTGTCACACATTACTTTATACTAGAATTCATATGTTGCTTACAATTGCAGTGACAGAAAACTGGTATTTGAGTTATCGAAATCTCTTATTCCATTTTCGATGGTCTGAATTTTTTGTCACATGAACTGTATGCTAGTACGAGTACTAATGAAAAATAAAAACGTAGATATATTATTTAGTGAGCACGACGCGTTTCTTGCATATTTTATCTAAGTCAATTTAGCTGAAAGCAGATTTGTAAATCATATATTACAGAGTGTAAATAAATCACCCCTTAATAAACAACCCACTAAAAGCATATCTCTAGTAATGAACATTAATTTAAATCGACTGATAGGTTGTCAAAGAAACCTGCATATACTTTAGTTATTTAGTTATTTAGTCATGAAACTGATAAAACTAATTATACCTTCAACAATAGTGTTTTTTACATGTGTTGATGCTGTCGTCATTATAAGATATATATGTAATATGTTAAACTGCTATTAATTACCGTTATGTATACTAGCCAGTTTTGATTTACGTTTACTGTAGCAATCATAAATGTGTTAGTCTAAAAATATCATGTGCACTTTTACATTTTGAAACATCTGTCTGTTTTAAACTTATAATCCTGTTTGAAATATTTATTTTGTATTTCCGTTTCACAATTTTAAACAATTAATATAAGCATCATTCAGGAAAAGTTTGAAGATACTAAAGGAGCATTCAGTAGTGGTAATTCAAATAAAAATAACTACAATGGCCAATAGAAAAAAGGTGCTCCGGAATGGTAAGTAGTTCCTGCTCCACTAATTGCATCAGTCGTTGCAACTACGATAAACAGAACATATATGTAGACATTTGGGATAAAGGCATTCCATAACCGTTAATCAACTCATGGTACGTTTTGAGGAGTGATGGCTTCAAATTAAACCCTAGCAACCTTTGGTCCAGTTGCTTCCTAGTTAGTAGCAACCCTCTAACAAGACGATCCTGTAAAGAACAGCAAGCTCTGCAATATCAACAGATATATATACTCCATATTAATGAGCTGCTGAAATGTCGCTATATATAAATGGAAAGTCCACAATAGGGCAATTGAAATCATCTCTTTTGTTGTAAAGTTTCGTTCTTAGCAATTTCCTGGTGTATGGCCAGGTCAGAACCAGAAGTAGCTGTATCTTTGTTGAGGTTTATTAGAGTTCAATGAGATGAGTGCGATCCCCACAGTATCTCGTCTTGGCATTTTTCTGTGAAAAGCCATTATCGTTCAATGGAGCGTGAAATAAAAGACCAGAGCTAGCTTCATTTCGTTGTTGTGAAGCTTTTGAATACAGTCTGCTTCACACGAATAAAGGAACAAATTGGAGAGAAGTGTGCTTTTTCTTAACAAAATAATATTTGTCCCTTTGTAAACAAGATATTTGTTTCTACATTGGTCATTTTGTTTATGAAATAAAAGGTTGAGCCAAATTTAGCTTAGAGTGAGGACAAGTTGTGCAAAGGGTTATGAAGTCACTATAACTTTTAAACCCGATTGTGCCTCCTCATTTGATAAGTGTTAATTAATAACCTAAGCGATTTTGTATATCATATTAAGGTTTGTTTTCTTCCTTCCAAACATTTTACATTGCAGAAGTCAGTGTTGTTTCGGCAATGGCATATAAATAATCAAATAAGGTTCACACCCGCCAAGCATAGATAACCACAACCAATTTTCATTATCCAGTTTATGCCCATGATCTTCTTGCTCCCATAGTTTTCATATTATTACCGGAAATCCTGATATATGTGGTGCATACTAAATTATATAGTTACATGTTATTACTGGCTCTGTTGAACTGTTACTCCCCGGGGGTATCATGCGACCAATAGTCGGTGTTTCAGAACTGATATGGTTGATAAAGTATATTTATTATTCAAATTACAGTACCCATATAAAATATAATTATTTTCAAAACGAAGGTAAATCTCCTTCAGGCATATATAACCATTGTCGATTTTGGAGTCCTGTTTAGACCCTTTGGATATCTTTCTCCAAAGGGCTTTTAATTTATTATGGGCGACCTTCAATAAGCTTAATCCAGAAACGCGTCATACACGCTAAATTAGCTATCTAATGTTCATAATCAGTGTTGACAATCCATTATGATTTACATGATATGAACTTTTCCTTACAATTAAATAATCTGTCTTATTGTACATCAATCACCTTAATGGTTCTGGCAGGTGGAAAAATATTCCACGAGCAAACACAAATGCCGTGATGAAGTGATCATATAATATTAATAAAATGCAAACAAACTACTTACCTAAAAGGGTACTTAATAGAAAATTCCCTGGAGGCCAGTGACATAATCGTATGTTCTAATTTGTTATATATGTGGTAATTGTAGCTTATGACATCCAATCCCAGCGCCTTTTATTAATATATTTAATATGATTGTGGACTTGTTCTGAAAATGCTTTAAACTGAAATTCCTCAAACTTGTTACAGTTATCATTACCATCGCCCACAATCTATAGGTAAAACATTGATGTAACGTTTATTAAATAGATAACAGACAGGAACCGGCTGCTACAGTCCATAGTTATGAGTCGGCCGGTTGACAAATTCATTACCTCCTTGATCAAATACTAGTTTATTAAACCTGTAAATAATTGCAATTTGTTTTCCAATTCTTATGTACACCGTCTGACAAAATCTTCAACTTGTTGATGGATTGTTGTCGGTACGTCATAGAAGTAGAATTATATTCATTTCTTGTGCATTGGTTATAGTTAGGAAACAATTCAGAAAGCTATTGCTTTGAATTAGTTTGATATAATAGGTAATGCAACGAAAACAATGTTCCACTCGTCGTAAACACTTCTCGGTCATTTCCTCATTCATGACTTATCACCGGGTTTGTAACTCGATTAACACGATCTGCCTCTACCCTTCCGGAGCACCTGAATTCTTCCCTGGTTTTTAGTGGGGTTCGTGTTACTCGATCTATAGTTTTATGTGTATGTTTTGTAGATCATTGTTTGTCCTTTTGTCCTGTTTCTTTTGGCCATTGTGTTGTCTTGTTCTTCTTCGATTTATGGATTCCGATTCCTTTTTTGGTATCTTCAAACTCTTCTTGCCCGTGTTCAGACGTTATACTAACTATGATTTCCACGATCTATTTCGCTTCTAATATACAATCTCTAATATAGGTTTGGGTGTAAGGCAGTATTACTTTATTAGGTTCTTTGATTTACTTGCTCCCAAAGACTTTTAATTTATTTGGTTTTTCAATCTTTTGAATATGGGTGCACCTTATTATTTCAGAAAGGCTTCGTGCGCCCTAAATTTTGCATCTACATTTTTTGTACTACCATTGGACGATACGACTCCTCTGTTGATTAGTTCTTTTTTCGTCTTTTAATTTATGTAAAAGGTTAATTTCGTTCATGCTCTGTACCAAGTCAGGGTCATTACGGTTTTCAGTTTTCCGGTTGTTGACTGATTTTGTCTGTTTATATACTTATGAGTTTTGACTTTCCCTTTGTAAGATTTTTCGGAGATCGGTAATTTTGTTATTACCCTTATTTTCTAATATTTATTTTTTATTGTTTTTTGCCATGTATTCTGATATATTGTATATTGTAGGGAAAGGGCGATTATAATGGTGTTATAACTTGTGCCCAATACCATTGCTTATATTAGAGCAATACAATATGCTCAATTCATACCACTGTTTATGGACTATTGGTCTCTGAGAGTATCGTCTTCCCAGTAGTCAGTCCTTCGGTATTGACTTGGTTTATTAGAAATGCGTAAGCTTAATTAGTACAGTACCTAAATAATGTAACATATTAACACTGAGGGCTATCTCCCTAAGACATAGGTAACCTTAGTTAATTTTGGCTCTCATGTTTAGGCCCTTCGGATTACTTGTTTCCAAACAGCTTTACATTATTTTGCTTTCAATCTGCGTGCGCATCTGATGAAGGTTTTACCAAAAACGACACGTGTGCACTAAAATAGATATCTATGTTTTATTGCATTGATTAAAATACATGTCATAACGAAATCCATTAAACTTTATGTTGCCGTTATTTTTATTATATAAACAACGATACAATCTGCTGTAGCTAAGTTGCTGACATTTTCCAATTTGATGTGTTTTTTATCTTTGCAGGTTAAAACACGATAAATGTTCAAGCAATCGCAAAACAAATCAACAACCAAGTGCCAGTGTCACTAACGTTCAAGAATGTCACCGGATGTTGACAAATCAAAATAATCAAAGTCCATGCTACATGCAGTTATATTCAGTATTTGTCTAGAAAAATGAATTATGCAACGAAACATTACGATCAATTAAAAATTGAAATTCAAGGTAAATATTTATCAAGGCCTTATATTAATACACGAAATCACTTGGGATTAATGGCCACAATTTATCCGCCAATGTGCATGTGGGCAACGATTAATATATCAGCAGTTTATCTTGACATTCTATATATAGCCAATGAAAGACGTCATACTACAATAGGTGATTAGTGTTATGTCGTCAGTTTAAAATTTAATAAAGTAAAATATGCCATGACTATACCAATTGCTAATTAACAGATAGACATTAGTGCCATCAAAGCAGTTCGTAAGGGTTAAACATAGACCAGAACTATATGTACTATCATGTGTAATGTTAGACAGTCTCTCATGTTCATTTACGATTGCCGCAAAAAACGATGTGCGGTTCGTCTTTACCTCCAGTTGTTTGTAGGAGGGCGAATGTCTTATTTACGTTATTTGTATTTATCTGCTCATAGTGGTGTCCAACATATATTGTGTTATGTTTTTCTTCATCTTGTGTACCCTATGTTGCCAGTTTATCTGGATTGTCCTTTTTTGATTTCCCCTTCGCTTTCTCTAACATTTATTTACATCTATATCATTCGATACTAATCGGTAAGACAAACAATTTATCTGTCACCCGATTGATTGGACCAATATCATAATAAAAGCTTATTGAACACTACTTAGATATATCATTAAAATAAAGTGAACTAAGCAAGAAAATATACAGGCAAATTTGTCAATTCTAATTCAGAACCTCCTACTAGCGAAATCAACAGATGTAAACTATTGTTTTACGTAACTCTATGATGTAATATAAAATCCTCCAATTATTACATTATGACATAGATCAACAAGGTGAACAACATGAAACTTCATAAAATAAAAATAATAATAATAAAAAGATGCAATGAGATTTACCTATATATTAGTAACTGGTATGTGTTTCCGGTATATATCAAGGTTATTTCTTGTATTTTCCGAGACACATGGCATGTATTAAGACCGGGTTTATACTGATTACATATACTTTAGAGGTACCAAGAGGTATCATCAGTATTTATGTAGCTTTATGTGTCGTCCTATTATGTGTATTTAGGTTCTGAGTTCCGTGTTGTGATGTCCTTTAAGATTTCCACATACAATGAAGTTCGGTTCGCCTTTACCTCCAGTTGTTTGTAGGAAGGCTCATGTCTTATTTACGTTATTTATGTTTGCTTGCGAATAGTGGTGCCCAAAACATATTGCGTTGTGCTTTTCCATTGTTTTTCTTCGTCTTGTGTATCCTAGGTTACCAGTTTCTCTGGATTGTCCATTTTGATCGGCTCTTCGGTTTTCTCTAACGTTTATTGAATGCATAGTCATATAATTAATGACACGACGGAGGATCATGGCGTTTGATTGTTTTAATGTGTTAAACCACCAATTAACTTACTTTGTGCTGTTTCGAGTCTGTCTGACCGTTTTATCGGAAGTTGAAAAATTCCAACACCACCTATTTTCTGAAACGTACGTCATACCTCTACATTCTGTCAGAACATCATGAGATGTTTAAAATCTTCCAATGAAATGTCATGCTCTGAGACATAGTTTCTTTTCTTCAAATAGCAACGCCATTCCCGGAAATTCAGTATTTATCGGACATGCATCAAGACCTCCATAAAGGATTAAATGCGACCAAATTTGGGTTCAAAATAATCCTTATATATTGACTCTCAATTGTCCATTTCACTTAGCTACTAAATTGAATATATTTCAAAATATAACAAAGCGATAGTAACTTTTTTCTTTAAAAGGAACTACTTTTGTATATGTTCTAAGCTCTGCTGTGAATTAGTGGTTTGACTCCATCATCTCAGTGCCTGTATATATAATCAAAGTTTCGTTTGTGTATGCTTGCAAGCTTTTAATGAGATGAGCGAAGATCTAACAGGAAAGATGGATTTTGCTACATGTATTTCATAGAACAAAGATTATACTCAGATCTGAATATCGATGATACAGCTATGCAATAAAACAATTTAGATAATTGGTGTGTTTTTAACATCAGGTATATGATGCCTATGACGGATACAAGTTTATTAACAACATAAACCACATAGGGCAACATGTGGCACTGGGATGCAACTAGAAGTAGAAGCTTAGATTACTATAAAACAAAGGTGCTAAAATTTATAAAACCGACAAATCATGCACTACTACAGCGGACCATAAACGACCACTACTAACACATTGGGGCTCAATAGGAACAGCTATAAGTTGTTTGTTACGCTTTAGAGGCGAAGCATACCCCATACTGGAGGCACTAATTTTCCTCCTCTGATAAGGGCGATTTGCTGATTTGATTGGTCCCCCTAAACTATTAGACGATCAGTTTTTGGAGGATTGTACCCAGCAGTAAAGAAACAAGTCCTATTTGTACATTCCTGGTATCCTTCGCAATTCCATGTGATCAAACGATAAACTACAGCACAAGAACAATGCAGGCAATCGCAAGCTCTGATTGCCAGAACAGGGTGTCCCCAATATATGCCAACCTTTAATCATTATGTTCTAATTCTAAATGTCAATCAGGCAATTAGACATCAGTAAAAATACGAGAATTTCTTATTAATACTTCAATGTTCAAGAAAAAACATGACGTTCTTCTAAAATGATACAAAATGGGATTATTGTTATATAAATATACATTGTTGAATAATGTGGCAAATGGGAGAGGGCCCGGGTGTCTCAATGAGTTAGGTAGTTGGATTACATAGCAACTCATACAAGCCTATCACCAATACGGCGTGGGTTCGCGCCCGCCTTTGTAAATTACAAAAAGGGTGCACTCGACTCGCAGCCGCAAGTGATAAAGTTTACCAGTTGCTTGCCCATGGTCGGTGGTTCTCTCCGGGTATATAATATAATACACAATTTATATAGCGCTATATATAATAGATAAAAAAATTACTCTAAGCGCTTAACATAGTTAAAAAAGGACAAAGACTAAAAATTTACATACAAAGTGAAAATTACATAAACCTATAAAACTTACCAGAAACGAAAACATGAAGCAATAAAACTAAAATTATAAAAGAGGAAGAAAGTGATATCGAAGCTCTTAACTAAAAGTGATAAAAGTATGAAATATGCTTAAACAACGCGTCTATAATAAAAAAAGAAAAACAATATTTCCACCAAGAATTAAAACATACGTGACTCATAAGGAAATAAAAATACATCGTTAATGCACACCATCATATAGATAAAATCAACATAGGCAAATCTAAAGAGATATGTTTTCAGTTGTTTCTTGAAAATTCCCATTGATTGTTCATGTCGGATGCTGCTTGGGAGATTGTTCCACAGTGTAGATGCTGCCCTGTCAAATTGCCTCTCACCGAATGTCTTTGTGTGCACTCTGGGTTTTGATAGCAGCATGGAATTTTCCGAGCGAAGTGATCTTGTTGGGACATGAATTGTAAACAATTCCTGAAGATAAACAGGAGCACGCTCAGTCAGAACTTTGAAAGTGTATAAAAGTAACTTGTACTGACACCTGTATTTAATTGGAAGCCAGTGTAAAGCCATTAGCTCGGGTGTAATATGGTCGTACTTTCTTTTGCGGGTGATAAGTCTCGCCGCAGTGTTCTGGACCCTTTGAAGTTTCGAAAGCACATTGTTGTTGATACCATAAAGAATAGCGTTTCCATAGTCCATACGAGATGTAACCAGAGTTGCAACTAGTGTCTTACATGCGCTTTCTGTTAAGTACGGTCTAATACGTCCTATAGTGCAAATTTGGGCACAACACGACTGGACCAGAGCACTTACGTGTTTTTCCATGTTTAATGCCTTGTCAAAATGTACACCAAGGTTTTTAACAAAGGGAGCATCGCTGACAACACAACCGTCGAATTGTAATTGGCAGTTTCTGAAATCGCTAAGCCGATGTTTAGGTGCAAACACTCAGTTCTGTCTTATCTTCATTTAATTTCAGCATGTTTGATTTCATCCATGCGCTTATCTCCGAAAGACATGGCTCTAAGCGTCCAGTAACATCACTCCAATCGTCCGGCGGTTTGATGACAAAATACAACTGCGTGTCATCAGCATAACAGTGCTAGCATAAGTCATGCCTTGAACAGATATCGCCAATGGGCTTAGAGAAAATACAGTACATCTTTGGTCCAAGCACCGACCCTTGCGGTACACCATATTTCAACTCCATGCTGATCGATTTAACACGTTGCGATCTTCCATGCAAATAAGACTTGATCCATAAAAGAGCGTCTCCGTCTATTCCAAATGAATAGTGCAATCGGTTGAAGAGTATATCATGGTCAATAACGTCGAACGCTGCGGACAGATCCAGCATTACGAGAACAACAGAATGGCCATTGTCAAGCGCTGATGCCATATCGTGATGAACATGGAGTAGGGCGGTTTCCGTTGAGTGACAGGATCTATGCGCCGATTGTAAATTGTCATGAAGTGAAAATGAATTCAGATGGTTTTCAATACGACTCGAGACTGCCTTTTCAGTTACATTCGAAGGAAAAGGTAAATTGGACACTGGGTCATAGTTTTTTAACTCTTCTCTATCTAAATTTGTTTTTTTCAGAAGAGGTCGAACGAGTGAATTTTTTAATACCGCTGGCACAATCGATTCCGCTAATGATTTCTTTGATTATTGGAATCAAAGTATCTAAGCATGGTCTAAGCACATGTGTCGGAATGGGGTCGAGTTCGCACTACTTCACGGGAGCTTTCGTTAAGAGTTTTCTGATTTCATCAGTTGTGACCGGTGAAAATGTTGTCAGTGGTGTTCCATCGAATTTCACATCGACATTAAATATGTCAGAATCGTTAGGTGATGATCCACGTGTTGAGCTGAGGTCATTTCTGATATTATCTAATTTTCCAAGGAAACATCTGCCAAATCGGTTGGCAAGCTGATGTTGGTCGTCAATAGATGGCAAGATGGTTTCTTTTGTTTTGCCCATAATATTGTTTGTAAGCTTAAAAAGTTGCTTCGAATCATTTCCAATTTCTTCAATTTTGTCAGACAAATATTGTTTCTTGGTCTTAAGAAGTAGTTTACTAACGAAGTTGCACTTTTCGCGGTATATTTGGATGTCAACAGTTAACTTAGATTTCCGCATTTTGCGTTCGGCTTTTCGTCTGTCTTGTTTGGCAGTACGTAGTTCTTCCGTATACCATTTAGTATTTGGTCGCAGGATGATAGTCTTGCTCTGTACGGGTGCATGTTTATCTATGATTGCTGAAAGCTGAGTGTTATACGTCTCTACAAGTTCATCAATGCTGCCTGTTGGATTTTGTAAAGCATTTGAATTTAAAATGTCATTCTTAAGATCATCTATGACAATATTTCGATATTTCCGAAATGACACCGATTTCCTCTGATTTGCAGGTTTCTGAATTTGAAGCACAGAAGAGATTGCCATGTGATCACCAGTATGATTTCCTTTAACGTCACACAAATGGGGTTCCAATATAGACGGCTTGTCAAGAAGAATGGAACCATTGTCTCGTGTTATAAAGACGTCAAGAGTATGGCCCCGGATATGCGTCGCACCGACCACATGCTGCACAATCCTTGCTCATCAAGAATGTCTAAAAAAAAAATACGAGCATATTGATCACTAGGGTCATCAAGATGGAAATTTAAATCTCCAGTTATAATCACTTCCTCTGACATAGCTGTCGAACTTTGAAGAAGGAGCGAGCATTCGTCAAGAAAAGCTGAAACCTGAAAGTTGTTTTTCTTTGACGGAGGCGGACGATATACCACAAATATGCGAAAGCCAACGTTTTCCGTTTTAACATCACATGCTATCAATTCAAAGTTTGTGTATGTGTTTTGTTGCTTAACTAATTTGACTTCAGCACTTCGATTGTATATAAGGGCTACACCACCACCCTTTTATCCTATACATGATACATGATGCATGTCGTATCCAGATGTAATCATTTCCGCAACTACAACTTTGTCTATTTCTGAACCTAGCCATGTTTCTGTGATGGCGAGTAAATCAACATGGTTAGATACTATGAAATCGTTTATTGATGTTGTTTTGTTTTTGACTGATCAACAGTTGAGAGTACTTAAGGTCAAATGTTTGTTGCGCTTAGTAGCTTTCGGAATTCGAACAAAGTTTTGGTATTCGATAGTACTCCGCCTTCTTCCACCACTAAAACTGGTCGCCATGATATAGCTGAAATATTGCTGAAAGTGGCGTTAAACACCAAAAAGCAATCAATCAATCAATCAAAGCAAACGGAAGTGTCCGTCTGTCTGCTACAAGTGCTTAAATAGAATGTTGAAATGCATCACTATCCTCTCTATCTAATTATTGTGCTACTTTGTTTTCAAAATCACCACATCTTTGTCAATTTCTTTTGATGTGCATGCAATTTCAAAACAGTTTTCCTTTTTTTATTTGTAGTCACACGGTATACACATACCAGATCACAAAACTTACATTTCATTCAGAAAGATTATTTGTATTAATTGACTATTGTTCTATTAGTAGTTTTCTCTACGCCTTTTTTAACAATGGTCCATTTTAGATTTTTTTTTCACTTTTCATACAACGATCGGTGATGAATTAGTTTCCGAGTGGCTGTCACATGATGTCATGCAATAGACGTTTAAATTAATATAAATGATTCTTAATGAATCTAGCAGGACGCTTGTCGTGAGTGGTTCTTCATTAATAACAACCAATCAATTTTACATGATAGTTTTAAACATAAACAATTACTTGAGGCTGAAAGTGTCGATAAATAAGAATTTGTCTGGTGCATGTTTTATTTTTTAACATGAACAATGAACATATTTTTGCTTGTATATGAAAGAATAACAAGGTAATAATTCTCGTATTGTGGTCTAACGAACATACTGTTAAGGCTACCCCGTCTTTGTCCTCGTACTCAGACAGAGACATTAAATACAGAGGAAATTGTGGGAAACCTCTGATCATGAATCAAGCTGATTTTTCAATTTATAGAAAGAAACGCGGAAACTGAACAGCAATCATTTAGCCCCTGTTGTCACGGTAAAACGGTTTTATATATAGCATACTATTACAGACATCACAAATACAAGTCATAAATCACTATGGTACACTATGGGAAGTAGAATTAAATATTGAATTAGTGTCTGTAATCCACTATTGTCATTTCATTTAGTTTTTTCAAACATTCCTTTTTCATATATTTCAAGCATTGTTTTACTCTGATCACCGAAAGATTTTATGTTCAAGCATACTGTTTTAAATTTCAAGCATACTGCTTTAAATTTCAAGCATACTGCTTTAAATTTCAAGCATACTGTTTTAAATTTCAAGCATGGCTTAAAATTTATCCATGATAACAATGTTAATTTTTAGTTTCAAACATTGCTTTCTGAAATAATCATAGATCTGTGAAGGCTTTTTTATGCTTTAGCAGTGCCGACACTCAATATTCACATATAAATACAATTCATTGCTCTTTAGAGCATTAGAACGTAATTTTAGTAACTCATACGAGTTCGAACAATACACGCTATGTAGATGTAACAAATGACGTCACAATCGATGCTTTATACCAACACGACCAGTGATTCAATGATAAATGTCATAGTTATCACGATTTAGACATCAAAGACATTATTCTTCGTGCAATTTATCTCACAGCTGAGTATCGTCAGATGAAAAACCACTTTATAAACGTACGTTAATAATAAAACATGTTGTTATTTGGTTTTATTTTTACATTACAAACAAAACACTAAAATGTAATGACATTTGTATAGTAGTTTTCTGTTATTATTTCTATAATAATAAGAATGAATAATAAATTGGCTAAGAATCGCATCTGTGGTATAATGGCTAGTTTGCTAGCCTCGAGTGAGTTAGATCACGGGCTCGAGCACCGGTCAGGTCAGCTAGCCTCGAGTGAGGTAGATCACGGGCTCGAGCACCGGTCTGGTCAGCTAGCCTCGAGTGAGTTAAATCACGGGCTCGAGCACCGGTCAGGTCAGCTAGCCTCGAGTGAGGTAGATCACGGGCTCGAGCACCGGTCAGGTCAGCTAGCCTCGAGTGAGGTAGATCACGGGCTCGAGCACCGGTCAGGTCAGCTAACCTCGAGTGAGGTAGATCACGGGCTCGAGCACCGGTCAGGTCGGCTAGCCTCGAGTGAGGTAGATCACGGGCTCGATCACCGGTCAGGTCAGCTAGCCTCGAGTGAGGTAGATCACGGGCTCGAGCACCGGTCAGGTCAGCTAGTCTCGTGTGAGGTAGATCACGGGCTCGAGCACCGGTCTGGTCAGCTAGCCTCGAGTGAGGTAGATCACGGGCTCGAGCACCGGTCAGGTCAGCTAGCCTCGAGTGAGATAGATCAGGAGCTTGAACACCGGTCAGGTCAGCTAGCCTCGAGTGAGGTAGATCATGGGCTTGAGCACTGATCAGGTCAAACCAAAGCCTATCAAATTGGTATTTGCTAGTTCTCCTCTAAGGAGTAAGAGCCAAGAGAGGTTGGAATCGGAATACTATGTCCGAATGGAGCGACATTTCTACCCGTAACTTGTTCTCGCCATGATATAGCTGACAAATTGCGCGCAAATGGCGTTAAACAATAATTACTCACTCAGTCACAAATGTGCTTAATAAATTTAGAAACGTGAGTGACCTTATGACTATATTAATTACGTCAGTATCTTTATTATTACAATTCAACTATAATTTAAGGTAAGATAGGAAATTTTCCAGAAATATTGCTTTCAATATACAAAAATAAATGTGTGGTATAACAATATATAAAACAGCTGTGATATTGTTGATCATCCCCTTTCAATAGTTATTTTCATAATGTCTAGTGCATGCAAATATCGAGTCAAGACGTAAATGGAAACGTTATTTCAAAACAATTGTTTACGTCTATATATATTACAAGCAGTCGATTACTTTCAATATTTAGTTTCAACATTAAAATAATCAAAGAACTTGTCAGATACAAGTAGAAACAGATTATACATGCTGCACTGCAATAAACTGTTATCCCTATAGAAAATATATGAACGCAACCAACACAACAAAAGACAATTCTATCAAAGCACAAGTATTATTTACTCGCCCTTTGAGAGTTCCGCCGTGTAATTTGTGCTTTTCTGAAGAATGTCTCCATGCGGTATTCACACATAAAAGGCATAAATAACATGAAACGGGATAATACAAGCATTAACCGTCACAGATAATGTAAAAACATGAGGATGAATCCGTGTATTCTTAAGCCGATGATCATTAAATGATAGATTATTTTCTACAAACATGAAAGTGTAAGTTAAATGTTATATGTAGTTAACTGTCAAATTTTAAAATAGTTCCCCAATCCCTCAATGCGACCAAATAAAACTACATTTGTTCGAATTATGACGTTCAACTGACTCCTTCACTATACAAAAGAAATGAAAAGATAATTCGTTCGGAATTGTTTTTGCCCTTCGGATTTTACCAACTTGATAATATGAAAGCAGTACAATCCACTGAGGTCAAATGTAAACTACTACTTAAAGGGACTAACACAATACATCTTGATAAACAATATAACACAGGCGAAAAGATAAATAAAAAATAATTGAAATGAAAGTTATATTTTTTTTCCAAATTTGAATGTCTCTCTTTTAGAATAAATCGGAGAATTTTATTATCTTTTTTACAAACAGACATGCAAATGTACATTTAAAGGGAGAGCATCAACGATTACATAGGCATATGAAGGTGCATGTTGACTAGAAATTGGATATGCAAGCGACAACATTTGTTAGATGCTTTCAAACATGTAACAAACATACTTGAAAAGTTATTTCGTGCATCAAATCTATGAAAAAACCATAACAAAGTATCCGAAAAGTGTTTTCTGTCTTCATGAAGAATAGCACAGATATAAATAAAAACCACTAATGATCTTGATTCTTCCTTTCTCTTGTGCTTTTGATCAATGTCAAAGGTCACGAACACCAATGATGAAGACCCTTTGACCCTATTACATTTCCCTTTGTAAAATTGTTCGGAGTTCGGTAATTTTGTTATTACTCTTATTTCTTATCGTAATGTTGCCCTTCAATATTCCAAGGTCAATAACTCCCGTAAGAGGTCGAGTCAACGTCTCGGCTAATATTATTTGCAGTTGCGGCATCCAGCACTGACAGCATCTGTAAGAGTGTCATGATGTAATGCATTTACATAATTGTGCACGGAACACTGAAGGATGTTTTGGCGAATGGCTATATAATTTCAATAGAGAAAGGGATATTATCTAGTGGAAATGGTGGCCAACAACTTGAGTCACTCTAATACCATTTAGTAAGACGCTGTAAGATCGGTATCCGGGATACGACATCACGATAAGAAAAATAAAATAACAAATAATTAAGGTTTTACCATTGGAAATGGAGGAAATGCTTAATATCAAAAATTCTGACAACATAAACTTCAACAAAATTCACGAGCAAGACTAGATATTAAAATGGTCATGGAAACTTCATGACGTAGTAGGCAGTTAGGGAACGTTAATGAAAGGTTGTCTTTCATAAACGAATACAGACTGTTTATTGATGGTAAGTGGATCTTTAATACCAAAATAATAACAAACATCTAATTTAAATTAAATTGTATTGGTTATGACGTAAAAACCATTTCCATAGTGTTTCTGGTATTGAAACCTCAATGAAACCGAATATGCAATGTATATGCATCTAATTTAGAACGATACTATTCTGAAATAATCTTCTTCGTGTACCCTGCAAACATGTAAACAGCTTTGGGAACATGAGAACCAGTGGATCTAAAGAAACCATGATGGCCAAGCATACATATGACTGAGAGATGAAAGATATGCAGCTGGGAACCACATAATGATTGTATAAATAGTTTCCACCACTTCTTGTCAAAACAATATGAATTGCCCTGCACATCTTGTAAGAAGAGTTTGAAGATACCAAAGGGATAATCAGAATCAGTAAATCGAAGTAGGACAAACAAAACAATGGCCAAAAGGAAAAGGACAGACAATGGTCACTACAAAACACTACACAGAAAACTAAAGATGAAGTAACTCGAACCTCACTAACAATCGGGTATTAACGGAACTATATATGCTAGTACATATGCACTTTGTGTGAATCTAACTTATATTTATCAGCATAACTAGTTCTCATCAGAAGATAGCTTCTTGTAATTATTTCAGATTCAGATATATTATTCTGTGATTTATAAGTAAAAGACATTGTAGTTTATAATTTGATATTACATCTTTAAGACAAGAACTATTACACGGGTAAATGACGAATATTAAACAATCAATCCCAGTAAGCAATATATCTTAAGGACATATTACTGAAAACAGGTAAATAATCTTTAGGGAATGTTAGTGCAAATAGTTTAATTGTAATTTGCTTCGAGATATTCGGTGTAGAGTTTTCACTATAGAGATGTTTCATTTTAATTATCATATAGGACGTCTAATATAATAATAAACAGCAATGCTATCCAGTCTAAGACACTTGAGTATGTCGCGATAAGGCATGGCAGATATCAATTCGCCAAGCTATATTGAAAATAATACAATGAAAAACAAAAAAATATCACAACGTCGGAATATTTCCCAATTCATATATAAAGAAAAATCACAAAAAGAGATAACACGACACCTCTTACACACAAAGACATGACCACTCACTTTCCTGGCTTGGGACAGGTTCTTCAGTGGCGGGGCTAAACTAGTGGCCAAAAAGTCTAATCTTAAAATATTCTTACGTTATCAAATTTTACGTGAGTATTATAATAAATCAAGTTTACGTGTCAGTTTATATATATCATCATATCTCATTTCAAAACAAACTATTCACATTGCAATAACAAACTATTCACATTGCAATAACAAACATATTCTTCATTAAATGTTTTGTGCTTAAGTTCAAGCAAGTCAGCCAGCTGCTTCAATCAAAACCATTTCATCTTAATTAAAGATGAAAATTGGCAGAAAACACGATCATGTATGGAGTCTATGGCACTCGTGTCCCTGATAATCCTAGTTATATTAACATGGGTCGTAACAGAATGTCAAATCTATACCAGTATTTTTGAATGGCTGTGTATTTTTAATTAATTAAATACACCTGGTATTATCGTAGCAGCTTATTTTTCTAATTAGATCAATGTTAAATTATAAATACTTTTACTAAGGTAAATGTTATTTCATTTCATGTGTACATCAGGATGTTTTTTCTTTTATCTCTAATTGATTGCTTGATAATTACCAGCCATGTATTCTTCGAGCGCAATGTTTGTTTTTGAATTGAAATTTAGAAAATGGGAACTCTAATGAAATACTATTTCATGAATGATTTCAACAAATCTACATGTTTTCCCATCTTTCTTGTTTGCTAAAATTGAGAATATAAAAGAGCTACTTGCTTTGTGTAGTTTTATACCCACGAGAACTAGTGAGCTGCTGGTTGTGAGTATTCGCACACTAACGAGAACTAGTGAGCTGCTGGTTGTGAGTATTCGCACACTAACGAGAACTAGTGAGCTGCTGGTTGTGAGTATTCGCACACTAACGAGAACTAGTGAGCTGCTGGGTGTTAGTATTCGCACACTAACGAGAACTAGTGAGCTGCTGGTTGTGAGTATTCGCACAATAACGAGAACTAGTGAGCTGCTGGTTGTGAGTATTCGCACACTAACGAGAATTAGTGATCTGCTGGTTGTGAGTATTCGCACACTAACGAGAACTAGTAAGCTGCTGGGTGTTATTATTCCCACACTAACGAGAACTAGTGAGCTGCTGGTTGTGAGTATTCGCACACTAACGAGAACTAATGAGCTGCTGGTTGTGAGTATTCGCACACTAACGAAAACTAGTGAGCTGCTGGTTGTGAGTATTCGCACACTAACGAGAACTAGTGAGCTGCTGGTTGTGAGTATTCGCACACTAACGAGAACTAGTGAGCTGCTGGTTGTGAGTATTCGCACACTAACGAATATTAGTGAGCTGCTGGTTGTGAGTATTCGCACACTAACGAAAACTAGTGAGCTGCTGGTTGTGAGTATTCGCACACTAACGAAAACTAGTGAGCTGCTGGTTGTGAGTATTCGCACACTAACGAGAACTAGTGAGCTGCTGGTTGTGAGTATTCGCACACTAACGAGAACTAGTGAGCTGCTGCATATGAGTATTCGCACACTAACGAAAACTAGTGAGCTGCTGGTTGTGAATATTCGCACACTAACGAGAACTAGTGAGCTGCTGGTTGTGAGTATTCGCACACTAACGAGAACTAGTGAGCTGCTGGTTGTGAGTATTCGCACACTAACGAGAACTAGTGAGCTGCTGATTGTGAGTATTCGCACACTAACGAGAACTAGTGAGCTGCTGGTTGTGAGTATTCGCACACTAGCGAGAACTAGTGAGCTGCTGGTTGTGAGTATTCGCACACTAACGAAAACTAGTGAGCTGCTGGTTGTGAGTATTCGCACACTAACGAGAACTAGTGAGCTGCTGGTTGTGAGTATTTGCACACTAACGAGAACTAGTGAGCTGCCGGTTGTTAGTAGTCGTACACTCACGAGAGCGTATGAGCTGTTGGGTGTGATTAGTTGTACACTCCCGATACCGAGTGAGCTTCGAGTATTCGTAATCTCAAATTCAGGTATGAATTTTGCTCATCGTTGAAGCTATTATTATAAAGAAGAGAAATAAAAATGCAGTCATTTAACATTGACCTTGACCACAGTTTCTGGTGCCTTTTATTTTATGTTGAAGTAAATATAAATCTCTTGCAGAGTGTAAAATTCGAGATATGCTTGTAAAAACGATCTACAAAACATTTCTTATCATGATGCATATATTTCACATATTTGGATTGTTATATTTCAAGCAGCATAATTGATCTACTTCTCCTGGTGTGCAACATATACACTATGTAATTCATTTGAAAACAAATATAGGCAATTAATTCCAATAAATGTTAGAATGAAACCAGTATGTCAGCAAAGAACACAATTAAATAAGTAAATAACGAGCCATTGTTCTCCTATAAATAAACGCTAGAGAACGCCGAAAGGGCAATCAAGAATGGATAATCCAGAGAAACTGGCTACGCTTAGTACACAAGACACAAGACGTAGACAAACCAAACAAGAAACGCAGCACAATATGTGATGGACATCACTCTACGCAAACAAACACAAGTAATGTAAATAAGATATGAGCCCTCCTTCAAACAACTGTATGTAAATACGAACCGAACATCGAAGATACGATTAATTAATTATGTGTCGAAGTAGCACAATAAAAACCGCGGGTAAACTAGGATACTCCGGAAGGGTAATCAATTACTGCTCCGTTGTGTTAATTTAGTTACAAACCCGATGATAAGTCATGAATGAGGAAATTAGAGCAATTCGTTAACAGTATCTGTATTTCACATGACAATACAGTCGTGTGCTGTATTTCACATGACAATACAGTCGTGTGCTGTATTTCACATGACAATACAGTCATGTGCTGTATTTCACATGACAATACAGTAGTGTGCTGTATTTCACATGACAATACAGTCGTGTGCTGTATTTCACATGACAATACAGTCGTGTGCTGTATTTCACATGACAATACAGTCGTGTGCTGTATTTCACATGACAATACAGTCGTGTGCTGTATTTCACATGACAATACAGTCGTGTGATAGGTATAGCCTGTTTGTCGTTATGTTGTTATTACCATATAAAACTGAGAAGTGGAAAAACAAACAAATTGCACGTTTATATCATATATCATAAAACTGTATACTAGTACTTTAATATTTATTTTTTTGTGAAATATAAAATATCTAATATCTTACGGAATCATTTTTGTTCGTTTTTATAGATTGTGTATTAAAAATTTGGGTTTTCGGTCATGTTGGTAAAATCACACAAGGGAAAACCCACAGATTGCCTGTTTACAACTTGTTTGTATGACTCGTGTCTTATTTATGTTATTTGTGTTTGCTTGCTCGTAGTGGTGCCCAACACATGTTGTGTTTTGTTTTTTTTTGTCTTTGTATTGTGTATACAGTGTTGCCAGTTTCTCTGGATTTTCCAAATTCTTATTGACTCTTCTGTATTCTCTAAAGTTTAATTGACTTTATAACATTATATGCTATATTTGTATTGTTAAAGGTGTTCCTTCAAATTGACAATTTCTCATTTATACAGAAGCATGGACTGGGAATGGGCATATGTTTGACGTTTCATATATAAGTCACATGTAATAAAAAAAAAAAATCAAGAAACAGAAAATAATTTAATTTGCTACTTTTGCCCACATAGACCCAGTTACGTCAAACAGTTATTTATTCTCTTTGTTGTATTATTTGTCAAAACTAACAGGTAAAAAAAACTATGAATATATAATGAGATATTCATTAAGGTTGATCGCAATTTTTCAGTTCATGAAGAAATAACTTCAATCAGGTTGTACACACCGTGTAACCCGCGTAGCGTTTACGAAAGGGTGTGTACAACCTGATTGAGGTTATTTCGAATGAACCTAACAAATAAATTCGATCAATCCTTATAAATTAATTCAAACTTTTTTTGATATGATATTGAAAAATATATTTATTTTTTCAAAATAAGGCAAATAATCGGAAATAAATTTAAATAACCCAAAAGATGCCTCATTTAAGGAAAATCGCCTGATGACAACGGCACTCGAAGCCTTGAGAACGACGTCTATTTTCAGATTCAGTACATATGAAAATAACCTCAACTTTTCAAACCAATCAAAACACGTATAAAATGACCTGTGACTCTAATATTAATTTATTTCACAATGTCAATGTTCTAGTAAATATTACACTAGTATTAAACCTCATGAGGCTGCCACGTTCTTGTGAACATTGGAGCAAATATGATTACAAGTCCTTTATTATCCCTAACATTCATATTAAACCACGTTAGACTTTCCAATTATTTGTTTTAATTAGATGAAAATAGTGCGACTTTCAATACTACAGAGACTAAGCGACATCTCGGCATGAACCCGTATGAAGAATGTATATTGTTGTTTGTAATATGATGGTTCCTTGGTATTTAATATACATATCCTATCATTACCATAATTCTGAAGGAAAATGAAGTTCTTTGTAATGCCTTTTCATTAAGAGCTTTGTAAGAAGTGTTTGAAGATACCAAAGAGATAATCAGAATCTGTATATCGAAGACATGCTATACCATACAAATGAAAACAATCAATTCAAAGAGATTTTTATACCATAATACATTAAATATTTTCACTACATCGTGTTTATTAAGTTCTATTAAAAACCTCATATCAGGCTTAGTTCAACCACATGGGTTGTCTAATGGTTAGCTAGAGCGGGTAGATCGTGAGTTCGAATCCCGGTCTGGTCAAGCCAAAGACTATACAACTATTTGCTGCTTCTCCGCCAAAAACAACGAAGTATTAAGAGGTAATAGCAAATACTGGTTAGTTAGGATTAATAAGCAGGATAGTGTGTCCGAGTGGGGCGAAATGCCTATCCACGGACTGTTGTGTCAGTCAGACTGCACTATGATCCAAGCATATTTTGATTTGTTGATGTTGTCAGATGCAACTTAGCATAACATCTTACATTACTGACTCGAATCAATAAAAGAAATCTTCCAGTTGAGTCTTTGAATAATATTAATTTAAATTTCCAATGTTTTTTAATGCAACGTTGGTAAGAATTGTTTCTTCGATAAAAGCCTAAAGTGATATCAAATGGTAATCAGAAGCCGTAAGGTCAAGGACAAACAATACAAAGACACAATGAATAAAGAACAAACAGACAAGCAGAAAACTAAACTAAAATAGAGCAACATGGAACCCACTAGAAACGGCGGATCAATCAAACACACCTCAATGGTAAGCACTTCCTGTGGCGATGGTGGCACCCGTTTTGCTACTCATGTTAATAATCCGGTGATATGTCATGAACTAGGAAAGAAGGATCGAATTGTGACTGGTGACTAAGACAACAGGAACATATTAGTGATATTTTGAAACGATTAGGCGAGTCATGATGGTGATAACTTCAACATCACCACTAGTATCCCTTGGTGCAGTGGCTTTTTTGCTTGCAACAACCCTTTATCAAGGCAGCCATGACATGACCCACAAGTTCTCGTATCAACTAATATATACATTTTTGTTTTGTTCTCCATATGCAGGTACTACTATAATATAAGGACATTTATTAGTTTTGTTCTTTCGTTTTTCTTTTTATTTTCTTCAATATACTGTCATACATACATCACTAAAAACATTGATTTGCATAATCTACAAACAAATTATTTTCTAATTTAATTACATTTCAAATTCACCAATTCTGTATTACAAGTATTAAACATAGTCAAGACAAATAAAGTAATTATTTCTTTTTATTTTCCCTCTTGAAAACCTAACATTGAGAGTATACGTCTCCCGCAACATTTTCATAAAACAATTGCATCTATTATTCTGCACCACAACGTTTTGTGTTTGTGAGCCTAACTAATTTGAAGTTGTGATTTAACATGTATGAAGTTTTGAACGATTGCTAATCACTTTAATTTTTCTGTCTGACTTTGCTTCCTGTGGGATTTTAATCTTGCAGTTTCAAGCCATGCCTCATTTGATTTGATCTTTGTTTCTATAAATATGTTCCAGTACGCTATCTAAAACGCTCAGCTGCCATAATTACACGAATTTAAATGGACGAACACAATCTTGATTTCAATTGAAATAAATCAATTCAGGAGTACCAAAAACGTGATTTTAATTAATTGCTATTTCATGGAGACCGTTTGTTATTCAAAATCTCTTTTATTATATACCAATCAGATATATTTAATATTCTAAGACCGGTCGACTACGACACAGAGAAGATTAACTTTTCTGGAGATATAACGGTTTATCTTCTCAAAAATATTAAGTTAAAGGAATCAATGTTATGTTACGAAAAATGTATTCATAAAAGAAAATTACATGTCTTGACATAGGATCATTAGTCCAGTCAATTTACGAAAAACCCGAAACAAATTGCAAAAGAAAAAATAGGTAGCCTATTATCTTTATATACACATGTTAAAAGAAATATAAAAAGTCGCCCCAAAAATAATAAGGGGAAAGGCATGAATTTAATCACGAAAAATTATTGATTTGGACGTGAAAACTATTGTCGGCCATTGCGCTCCGTACGCTATTGTGCGATGTTGCATTTATTTGACGATCTATGATTGGATAAAATCATTCCTAAATTATAACGATAGAAAGGAGAGCCATATATGGAAATCTAGAGAATAAGATTAATACGCTCCATTCATAAAAATAACACGCAGTAACGAAATGATGCAGACGGAAAATTACAGAAGGTCAGTGGGCGGTGCTTAATTTTGTGTAGTGACCATTACGTCTTTAGCCTTAGAATTCCATTCATAAAAATAACGATGCAGACGATCGATAAACTTGCAGGTATTTGACCAGGCTCTCTATATATGTGTGTGCATTTTGATTTAGCATAATTAAACACAACTGCAAGAAAGATGATGATTTATATTTTCTTCTAAAATAACGTGCAGTTACGAAACAATGGAGACGAAAAATTACAGAAGGTTAGTGGGAGGTGCTTAACTTTGTGTATTGACCATTACGTCTTTAGCCTTAGAACTTCCAAGAAAGTCCGTCAAACATACGTGGAAAAAACTGAGTTACTGTTTCAAGTTATAGATCAGCAACATCGTACAAAAATGTTATAAGTTTCCGTGACCGTCTATCGTTATTTAGACGGTTGGTAAATCGTTGAAGGGTGAGCGCTCGCTCCGTACGCTATAATAAAGTACGGAATCGTCTTAAATATTGCAGACAATGAATAGAATTAACAGATTGTTATTGAAAATTATTAATGAAATATAAAGTATGCATCAATATAAAGAAAAAGAAATACATTACAGTCGCATTATGATATAATGAATGCATCAGAAATGTACGACCTTTCCTACATATCTGCATATAAATCTGTGATGTTTTTGCAACGTCCGATTAACAAATTACACTGACTGAAAAAAAACACAAGGAGTAATTTATTTGATTGTGATCACTAACATTGACCATTTATTTAATATGTAGTAAATAGAGACACTCCCTAAAGACATTAATATCTAGTACATGGCTTCATTGACGGTTGTTTAGGGAGATCATTGGCAACGTTTTCTAAAGACTGTCACAGAGACAATTCCTAAAGACATTAATATCTAGTGCATGGCTTCATTGACGGTTGTTTAGGGAGATCACTGGCAACGTTTTCTAAAGACTGTCACAAAGATATAGACATTCGTATGGCAGGTATATTCAACTAGACATTTTTTTCATAAATACACACTAAAAGGTGCAGCGGTAATAAGCGGTAATCAATCATGACCGTTCACTTTCCTGGCTTAGTATATGCACTTCAATAAAACGTGAAGCGGTTAATAAGGGTAATAACAAAATTACCGAACTCTGAACAATCTTACGAAGGGAAAGTCAAAACTCATAAGTATATAAACAGACAAAATCAGTCAACAACCGGAAAACTGTGAAAACTGTAAACTAGTTTTATAATGAAATATATACATTCACGCAGTGTTTTCCACATGTCAGTAAAATGCTAACCCTCACATATAGCTGGGTGTACATCGTTGTTATAAAGAATTCTCCAATCTTTATCAACAAATATCATTAAATATTTATGTTATACGTTTAAATCTTCATATAACGTTTACATAGAATATCATTTACAGCAATATGAACTATTTTAAATATAAGTTATATAAACGTGTATTACCAATAATCAGAAGTGTTGTAATTATTTATTCGAAATATGAATAAATATTCTAAAATGATGGTTTTCATAATGAGGCGGATCAAACGAAACTGAATGTCTCATAAACAAGATGTTCTGCACGATCGTATTTCACGACTATACTTCAAATACATTTGTTTGTTAAATATATACATTTACAATAAATATTTCTTGTATCTGGTGATTGCCATATCTAATAAAATATGGATGCTTCATCTGTGGCCACTGACCACTGTCTTTGATATTTTAATTCTCCCAGAACTTACGCAGCTGTGTTTGTATGAGATAGATTACAAAAGTTTAATATCTGTAACAACGTTCCTTGTTTAACTCCTCACAGATTTATTACTAATAACTTTGAATGTCAGGAGCATGAGCTCAAAGTAGAAATTGCATACAGTGTAAAACATGAAAGGCATCTCAACATGGATTACGGAATTATTAAAAGGAGATTACAGAGTTGCATGCTAAAGTTTTGCAATCAACTTAATTCACTTGATGTAGAACAGCTAAGGTAGAATAAAACCTAATCAAGCGAAGACAATATCGTTCAGAATTAAATACCATGAGTTATTTCCCAACAAATGTTCCTATCAAATTAATTCTAACCATATATCAAATACATATAAAATATTTAATTCATTAGTTAAGTGATGAACTATTTTATATTTAATACTTATTTTATGCAACTTTCAATATATCGTCTCATAATATGAAAATGTACATTTTTGTAATATCTTCATGTTCATAAAGTAGGTTTACAGTAAATATGCTTGGCAAAGCTTACATAATATGTATTGTTGATATGCAAAGAATAAGAAAACAAAATACTAAAATGTAGCAAATAGAGAACAAGACATAAATGACATATCATATCGCATACATTAATACATCAAATGAATTAAAATAAATCGATGGATGATCGTCAATGCTCTACTAGGTCTAATGTAGAGGGTTAGGGTTCAGGTGTTTAACACCACTTTCAACAATATTTCACTGAGTTATGACGTGGCGGTCAGTTTTATTGATAGAGGATACCGGATTACCTGGAGTAAACGACTGACCGGTCGTAAGTTACTGTCAAACTTTATTACATAATGTTGGATCGAGTACACCTCGCCATGTACAGCATTCGAACTCACAACTTTAGTGGTGATAGGCACTGATTGTTCAGGTAGTAATACATCCAACTACCATACGATCATGACCACGATGGCCCCAGCTTTAAAGTAGAAAACCCAGAGTATCATGGACATTTTATATATAAAAAGGGTGTGCTTAATGGTTTTTCAGCACCAGACTGTTATCTTGACAATAATAAAACAGTTGTCTTATTTAATTAAGATACAATGTATATAAAGTATTGTAGGAAAATGCTATCATTGTATAATTAATATATGTCATCGGTTTTGAAGTTTGTGGTTGTATATGAACGTCACTATCGACAGAAAAATACATAATACCTTAATAAACGATGTATGCCTTTTTTTATCTAAATGCGAGTGTTGGATAATTTTAAGTTGAAGTAAAATTATGGGTATATCTTGACGGGAAATCAAAACGTTAAATGATTGTTTACTGTGAACATATCCACTGATTATTCCAGCTACCATCAATAGCAAATAAGGCTACGTATAAACTATAATTATATAGCGAACTATGAGATTTCTGGGTCATAATAGTCTTTGAAATTGATATCTTATTACATAGTAATCAAAAATATTTATTAAAAAATAAAAAATAATAAAAAAATAATAAATATGGCAATAAAGTGAAAAATAAAAACTACCACTGTCGGAACATTTCATAAATACAATAGAAAAATCGTTGAACTAGAAGCGTCAAAATCGATACCCTAACACGCAATACACGACTGCTTCCTTCCCTGGTTTGACATAGGCATCTCAATAAAAAGTGCCGAGGTTAAACTAGGTTATAAATATGCTTGTTTGTTTGTTTGTTTGTTTGTTTGTTTGTTTGTTTGATGGTGTTTAACGCCACTTTCAACAATATCTCAGCTATATCGTGGCGGTCAGTTTTATTGATGGAGGAAACTGGAGTACCAGGAGAAAACCACCGACCTGCCGCAAGTCACTGACAAACTTTATCACATAATGTTGTACAACTCGCCCTGACGATCAATAAATAACCAAGATTCTTAACGTTTTATCACCATCTACGTTGGTTGTTACTGTCAGCCACAATTACACCTAATACCTTTACAATGTTGTGTAATCATTGGAGAAATGTATATGAAACGTATTATCTACAAATATATATAGTAAATTATTGTCCACATACAATTTTCAGTGATATTATTTATTAATAATGATACCATATTATTATCATTGATAGTTTGATTATTTATAGTAGCATTCCTAGTTGTCACAATATCAGTTGTAATCAACTGTCTGACTTGTTCCTCTTTAGGACAACATAGCTATCTATTGAGTGATTGACATTTCGTTTTGATCATCAATAGAGTACTTCATTTCACTCATATATCTAAGTGTCTGCTTGGTTACAAACAGTTTTCTACACGACACTTACGATTAGTGTAAAATGAGCCTACATTGAAACTGAATTTGCTTTCATTGTCTTTTGGTCAGCGTCAATGGTCGTTAAATCTAAGTAGAATTTTCCCGCGCTTTGCGACCATTATTTTCTCGTCATCTCATTCCGTCCAATTCCATTAATTGTATGTAAATCAGTTTTGCAGAATGGTAGCTTGATTTCATTGGGAAAAGAGTTTATTGTTGAGTATAGGTTGACAACTATATTTCAAAATATCCTTTATTTGATTAAAACCTCTTCTGCACAATAATAAAATACAATATCCATTTACACTATCTAATCTGTCAAATGTTTGTAGATTGTTGTGTGATTGGCGGTTGGTTAAATTCAATATAATATTACTAATTGATATTATCTACTTGTGTCAAAGAAACAATTGTCAACTCTATTGTATACAATAATGGTAGTGTCTTCTGAATGGCATTGACGGATATAAATAACACGGTAAACAACCTTACTCTAAACAGTAATGGAAGTCAGATGGGGATGTAAACAATCCAAGTGTTTCACCCAGAGGGAATGTTTATTGAGATACCTGTTTCAAACAAGGAAAGTGGGCGGTCATGTATTTGTGTGTCAGGGGTATCGAGTTTGCCTCTTTCTACGCTTCATAATTGGGTTTTGGAACTGTGTGGTATTTGTTTCATTTTATTCATTAGATGTTTAAAGTCTCAGTAGTAAAAGGTTTTAATGCATAGAAAAACCTAAAATTCCATTTTTTACACTGATATTCAGAAATAAATGAATGGACGCACGAAAATACTCCGGGAATCCCCAGATGTAGCGGCATTTTTCGAGAGAAATAAAGCTTACCGCTCAACCGGAAGCTAGGGGCGTTCCATAATCATCTGATGGTTTGAGTTGTGTTCATTATTGAAGACCCTTGATCAGTAACAATATGCCATCATCACCAGGGTATGGAGCTTACATTTCACAAATCATACGTTATTCTAGAGCTTGTGGTCAGTACAGTGATCTTCTGGACAGGGCTCCGTTGCTCCTAGGTTGAAGTCATCGATACACAAATTCTACATTCTGGTTGACCGATGCGAAATATCCACATCTCAGAAGACGATGGATATTTCACTTTTTACGTATAAGTTTTCTTTCCTCTATCACGGCCAGGACTTTTACCAGACTTGACTGTATACATGAGTAACACAGCGGGTGTCTTATAAGAAGCAGGAACGGCTTACCATTCACGAGCACATGAGTTCACACCGGGCTTTTTGGCGAGGTCCGTGTTTCTCGTCTTCTTAGTTATTTTTTGTCCTATTATGTGTGTTATGTTCTGGGTTTCGTGTTGTGATGTCCGTTACGATTTCCTTTTCGATTCGTCTTTAACTCCAGGTGTGTGTAGGAGGGTTCATGTCTTGTTTACGTTATTTGTGTTTGCTTACGCATAGTGGTGTCCAACACATATTGTGTTGTGCATTTGCTTTGTTTTTCTTCGCTTTGTGTACCCTATGTTGCCAGACTCTCTGAATTGTCCATTTGTTATGCCCCTTCGGTATTCTCTAACGTTTATTCATTATCAAAGGAAAAAGATCATGCTCAGCTGTAGCGGCATTTATCGAGAGAAGTAAAGATTATCGCTCAACCAGAAGGTAGGGACCGTTGATAAGCGTAGTTTTGTTTGAGTTGTACCCATTATTAAAGATCCAATGATGACTGCAAAATATAGAAAACCGATAAAGGCGTTGTTCCGTTACCATAATTTGTGGCTACGTGCAACGTTTGATACTATCACCTGTTTATATACATCCATATCATTTCATACAAATCGTTAGCGGAGAATATTTCGTTCAAAGATGTTTGGCACATGGTTGATATTTGTGAATAATGAGATGGTGTGTTGCTAACGATAGGTCTAAATATTATTTTATAATATTTTAGGCATGTTTACAATAAAATAAAACTTATAAAACTAATAAAATACAAAGCAAATGTACACAAGTTTTAATTAATATTTTTAACATAGTTTTATTATGTTGTTAATAGTTCAAAATGTAGATATTTATTTGATTTCCTGTTCTGAGATTTCTTTGAAATGATATTTATTTGAGTAATAATAATAATACTTTATTCCGAAAGCAAATACAGCTTATAGGATTGTACAATATATATAACATGTTAATAGCACCAACTACATATTTCACATACATTACATATATCAAATGCAAATATTTAAGAATTGAATGCATTCTTTTGAAGCTTCATTGGGGTATGAAAGCGTTGACCGAAGTACATTTTCAATGAAGCGCGGTAGCGCTTCATGTTGAAAATGTAGTTCGATCAACGCTTTCATACCCCAATGAAACTTCAAAAGAATGCATTCAATTCTTATAATTATATTTAAATCTAACCAAAATTTAACATAGTTGAATTTTTCGGTGTGAATTTTATTTGTGTTAGATTATTTGCTGTTGGAAATTACTACGCCATTGATTGTTTATATCTGACGTCGTCATGGAGGCATGTGCAAGTTCGGATTTGAGTTTCATTGGGATATGAAACATCATGTGACCACTTCATAACCTATCATATTGTAACATTTCAATGAAAAAGTGAAGTAATGTAATTATAGATAAATAAATTAAATACAAACATATGAATAAAACTACATGTAACGCGGAGTGTGATACACTTGGTAATAGTCTGAAACAAGTACATATATATAATTATATATATACGACATCAACAGTGATAAATTATGCATTATATAGTTTCTCTGCTAAGGGACCGACCATTTAACTTGAAGAGTTTATGGTTTTTTGTTTCGTTCAGAAAAAAAAATTCGGACAACACGAGAGTTAGAATATAAATTTTTTTTGTCGCGCAAAGCACGAATTTTTTTTCCAGAATTCAACATTAGGTTATATGACAAAAACTCTGAATCAGATTTTTTTTCCCTCCACCAAAATCAGAATATTTTTTCAGCAACATTGGGAATCAGAATATTTTTTTAAGAAAAAAACCATAACCCTTCAAGTTAAATGGTCGTTACCTAAACACAAATACTTTCCAAAATTATTCACTTCTTTTACATTTCTGACAGAAAATAAAGTTACAAGTGGATTTCTCCAGTGATACTGTTTGATATATTTTCTTCTCAAATCATTATATCTACTACACTCTAATATAAAATGATATTCATCTTCCATAGAATGTGTACTGCAATTACAACAGAATCTCTCATTTCTATTAATGTTATAAAATCTCCCTGTTTCTATGTTTAGATTATGTGCACAAATTCTATATTTACATATAAATGGCTTGTATATATAGTTAGCTGGACTATCAAAATAACATTGTAACGTGTGCATACTATATGTATATGTTTATAAAATTGACAATTTGGCGAGTCTTCCAAGAAAGCAGTAACTTCACTAATAAAACTACCCATAATTTTGTCTTTCAATTTCAATAATAAGTTCTCCACATTATCAACACATTGATTCAACCATACATAATTTAATCCATACTTTAATAATATTTCTTTAATTTTACAGCACCAATTCTGTTTATCATTTGGTTTACTACAACTATATTCAAGCATGTCATCATAACAACCCTTCAATATACAATTTTCAGTATTCAATAATTTTGTCCAATATTTAACCATTCTACATTGTCTTTTTACATATAAAGGTAATCTACCCATTTCACAATATACCATATTATTTACCGTACTTTTTCTTACTTTCAATATACGTTTAAGAAAATATAAATGAACCTTTTCAATAGCTGATGCAGTATGATAACCCCACACTTCACATCCATAGTTCAATATACATGTTATATAAGTATCAAGCAAACAATGAAAAAAGTGTTTCATGGTTGTAACAATCATCTTGTATTTTATTAAATAAACTAAAAACTGCCCTTGTTCCTTGATCTGACAATCTTTTTTGAGCTTGTAAAAATTTACCATTAAAATAGAACAGTATACCCAGATACATAAACTCATTACATAATTCAATATGATTACCATTCAGGAACCATTTTTCTTCAGGCTTACAATTACCTCTATTTCTAAAAATTACAAATTTAGTTTTTGACATATTTATATACAAGTCATACTCATTTGAATATAGGTTTACAACATCAATCATATTTTGTAATTCGTGTATACTTTCACTAAGCAAAACCATGTCATCAGCATACATAAGAAGATGCAAATTCAACATTCTAAGTTCATGAGATTTACAATTTTGCTTGATCAACTCTACCTCCATATCATTGACATATAATGAACATAAAAGGGGGGATAGAGATTCACCTTGCATAAGCCCAACAGAACATTCCAAAAATCTGAACACTTGCCATTTAATTTTACACATGAGTAAACAACTGATGTTATATGTGATCTTTAAGTTTTAAGTATGCTTTATTATACATTTGAAATTGTTGCACTTTAAACATTTTTTTTGCAATACTATTATGTATAACAAGATAAATAATAATCAAAGAAATTAAATGAATAATAAACTAACAATGTATATATCATTTTTTAATACTATTATATATTATAAATATTCATCAGAGAAATTAAGCGAAAAAAACAATTCACAATCTATATATAAGTGGATATCATTTATAAAATATATTTGCTAAAACTCTGACAACACTGGGCCATAACTATAGTCACTATTTGTTATAGGGGAACTTGAACTGCCTACCCTACCGGGGCAACTCAGTTCACCCCCAGTTTTTAGTGGGGTTCGTGTTACTCGATCTTTAGTTTTATGTGCATGTTTTGTAGATCTTTGTTTGTCTTTTTGTCCTTTTTCTTTTGGCCATTGTGTTGTCTGTCCTTCTTCGATTTACGGGTTCTGATTACCCCATTGGTATCTTATCACTCTTCTTATGAATAATTTTGTGGACCAGTTTATATTTAATTGAGTATATAAGAAAGGTTTGGATACTTAGATCTCAAAATGAAAGATATGCTCAAACTGGTCCGCACAAAATAATAATATGCATTCCCTGTGTGTATCTAGTGCGATAAATTGTTTGGGTTCAATAATTCTATGACAAATAGAACATGAAAAACATTCTTTATAACTGTATTCAGTTGTTTTAAGTACAATTGATCAGTATTTTCTACATTACGTTTCATCAGGATTTTTGACTACATTCGTCCATTAAATAACAAAGATTATGATACCAAGTCTTCATGTTTGTATTTTATCTGATTATATATTTGACAACGAGATATAACGTATGGATCATATTTTATTTTAAAATGATATTTTTTGTATTTTATGTGAGGTTTTACTTTATTTTGATAACGATTTCCAACCTAATTTGATGATACAACACAAGACATGCAGAACTGATTTAAATAACAAGAAACACACTTGCATCAAATTTCTAAAATGTTATGTTTTCATTCCTCATTGTAGCTGAAATAGACTATTTCCGTATACATCATATAAAACATCATATAAAACAAACACAAGTGCACATATGTGTAGAATCTTATATAATGTTGAACTGAACAAAAACATTCCTAGACTGCAGAATTATGAGTTGTTTTTCCTTTTTTTTTTTTTTGTGTTCAGATGAACATTTTCAAACTCATCATTATATTTTCTTTCATTTCCCATCAGTGTTCTCGATTTGATACAGTAGATAATTATGGTCGAACACGTGGTATCCTTTGGATGCTACTGCTCCTTCACCAATAAAGCTTCCCGCCAAGATATAACTGAGCACTTGTCCAATCTGACGTTTAAGACTTACAATCTAAATCCCATGAATTACAATACTATATTTGTTCTTACCATGCTACCTTCATTGAAATATATAAACTGATGTCCACTTATAAACATTGCCCGGTCCTTTCATCATTCGTGAATTATCACCGGGTTTGTAACTAGATTAACACGACGGGTGCTACTAGTAGCAGGAACTGTTTTCCATTCCGGAGCACCTAATAGTCTAGTCAATTTAGTGTATAACCTGCAACTAATTGTAACACAAGATTTTTGGAGTGCAAATTAGAATATGGACTTGTATTGACAACATACTAATAATACACATAACTATAATTTGCTGAAAAGAGTATTTTGGGGTGAAATGTGTGATTTTTTAGTGAAAATCACGTGAAACTGGAAATGAAGAAGAACTCGGTTATTGGTGGGTGATTTTTTTATAATCTAAGCTTTAATGGGGTGCAAATTAGAATATGGACTTGCATTAACAACATACTAAAATATAATTTGCGGAAAGGGTATCCTGGGGTGAAATATGTGTTTTAGTGAAAATCTCGTAAAACTGGAAGTGAAGAAGAACTCGGTTATTGGTGGGTGAATTTTTATAATCTAAACTTTAATAGGGTGCAAATTAGAATATTAACTTAGAAGTATAAACAACATACTAAAAATATACATATAAATGATTTGCGGAAAAGGGTATTTTGGGGGTGAAATATGTGTTTTTTAGTGAAAATCACGTAAAACTGGAAAGGAAGAACTCGGTTATTGGTGGGCGAATTTCTATAGTCTAAGCTTTAATGGGGTGCAAATTAGAATATGGACTTGCATTAACAACATACTAAAAATATAATTTGCGGAAAGGGTATTTTGGGGTGAAATATGTGTTTTTTTTAGTGAAAATCACGTAAAACTGGAAGTGAAGAAGAACTCGGTTATTGGTGGGTCAATTTTTATTATCTAAGCTTTAATGGGGTGCAAGGTTTTTTGAGTGCAAATTAGAATATGGACTTGTATTAACAACATACTAAAAATATACATAAATATAATTTTGGAAAAGGGTATTTTGGGGGTGAAATATGTGGGGGTTTTTGGGGGGAAATTCACGTAAAACTGAAAATGAAGGTGAACTCGGTTATTGGTGGGCAAATTTGTATACGCTTAAATGGGAAAGAATATTTGAGAAATTATTCATGTAAGCCATAGTTTGTAGGATTTTATAATATGAGAGTATTATTTTCATAAAACTATTCATCCGAGCTATATATAATTGTTATATGAAGGCGTCATCTTTGTCCTCATAGCTGTCCCGTTAATTAGAAGGAAATAGTCTCCGTTAGAGGTAAAGTTTGCTGAGCATTAACACCAAGGTAGGGATATGGACTAATCATTCGGTGGGTGGTATCAGATTTTCACTATAACAAGCACATATTTTACCCCCAAAATACCCTTTTTAAATCATTTATATGTATATTTTTAGTATGTTGTTAATACTTGCAAGTTCATATTCTAATTTGAACCCTATTAAGACTTATATTATAAAAATCCGCCCACCAATAACTGAGTTCTTCTTCACTTCCAGTTTTACATGATTTTCACTAAAAAAATACATATTTCATCCCAAAATACTCTTTCCGCAAATTATATTTTTAGTATGTTGTTAATAGTAGTCCAAATTCCAATTTGCACCTCATTAAAGCTTAGATTATAAAAATTCGCCCACCAATAACCGAATTCTTCTTCATTTCCAATTTTACTTGATTTTCACTAAAAAATCACACATTTCACCCCAAAATACCCTTTTCCACAAATTATATTTATGTATATTTTTAGTATGTTGTTAATACAAGTCCATATTCTAACTTGCACTCAAAAAACTTTTTGTTGCAATTAGTTGCAGGTTGAGCAATTGTTTTGTCTAAAATGACTAGACTATAAATTCACCCCAGGTTTTTAGTGGGGTTCGTGTTACCCGATCTTTAGTTTTATAAGTATGTTTTGTAGTTCTTTGTTTGTCCTTTTTCTTTTGGTCATTGTGTTGTCTGATTTACGGATTCGGATTATCCCTTTGGTATCTTCAAACTCTTCATGCAATCTACGTGTACATGATTGAATGTTTGTGGACAGAAAGTTTCAAACGCCGATACAATGTTCAATGTTTTTGGCGTATAAACCAGTGTACACTTCTCATCAGTCATTGAATTGTCTTTATGTATACAAGATATCCGTTGTTGTCTCATTATATACAATATTCATGAAGCTTTTCTTCAAGACAAACAACTGAATAGCCATATTGTAATTCTCTGCTAAACTTTAACTTTATACTAGTGGGGCAAATAAAGATGTACATTTTAATATGCCATATGCAAATATATACAATATACATACATTGTCGACAAATATATAATTTATTTGTACGAGCTTTAGAAACAGGGAGAAAAGCGAGACATTGGCGATTTAAGAGGTGCATCAACCTAATGTGAAAACGTCTCCAAAGGTATCCAATAGTGTTTCGGTGCACAACAAAACGTCTTACATGAGCGTTTTCGGTAATACAGCATTGCAACATGCCAATAGTTCGATTGTGTTTGTTTTCGCGCAGTCGTTGTATCACGATGATTTGACTTTCGATCAAGCAACGTTGCTTATGCAACTCTTAGTTTGTCGACAAATGAACAAACCCAACTCAAAAAATTATCACACCGAAATATAGGAAACAAAACACATACTGTAAATGTGTGTAAAAACCCGTCCAAATGACAGACGGACCTCTCGATATGACATTTAACTTGTTCATGTCTTTATATGAAAAAGTGTATATTTTTATTACGGTAATTAGTATTGCAGTTTCTTTTTATTCACCCGATGTATACAAAACTAAATCTGAATTTAAAAAACAACACACGGTGTTTTTAATAGTTTATGACAAAGACAAAAACTGATTGTTTTAAAAAAAATACAATTGTGGAAAATGGTAATTTAGTTTTCATCTTAAGACTGACATCCAAGATTTATCTAACACTTCTTTAACATAATCACGCATATTTCGAAAACTTGTAAAAGAATATCTATAACACATGCATCGATCTACTATAAATATAATAAAGTTTAACTATCTAGTGATGATAAACTCATGGTGAGTTCGACGGGTTTATCTGTGCACAAACATTAAACTGTTATTAAGCAGATGTTAGAATAGACGCAATAAGATAATAAACAATAGTATAAACAGATCTGATCACCCATTATCGTAATGTATGTAAACAAAGAAAACTACAATGAAGCCTGACGTATACTCAAAATGTATTATATTTAAATACTTTAAAACCAATATAACGAATTTATATTAACCTTAGAATAAAGAATATAATGTATTTCTTGATGCATTGTTTAAGCTTAACTCCAATCAATCAATTAATGTTTAACCTTACATGTGATAAAACGAGTTTAACACCGCCACTTCTCACACTAAAGTGACAATGCTAAGCCAAGAAAGTCAGCGGTCATATATGTGTGTGTTAGGTGTATCGATGTTGAATCTTTCTCTGAATTGTCCCTTGAATTTTGGAAGTGTTCGAACAGTACGGTATTTGTTTCTCTTCATTTTATGATAAGTGGAATGTACAGCTTTATGCATGACGCTTACAAATAAAGTATTCAGTAAAAAAGAGGAGGCTATGGAATTAGAAATTCGTATAAACAATATTATAATGCCAGGTAAATAGACCGAGTTGTTACAACGTATATGTATTATTTACTAGGCATTGACCTGGGACACACCTGGTACATATAGTGATCTGAAAATTAAAGTTCGTATCCCGTTCATGGCGATGTGTACTCGATACAACATTATGTGATTAAAGTTTGTCAGTGTCTTGCGGCAGGTCGGTGGTTTTCTCCTGGTACTGTGATTCCCTCCACCAATAAAGCTCACCGTCACTATATAACTGAAATATTGTTGAATGTGGTGTTAAGCACCATAACCATAAACATAAGAATTCAATTTAACAGTGTTAGAGTAAGATGTTTTACCTACCACACTTAGTGGTTTTGATCTTGCCTTAGCGGGATTTGAGCCACTTAATAACATATTAGCGTAATATAAGGCCGAATCAGTCAGTCCCTTCGGCTAAATCCACTACATACAAATATAGTTTCATCAACCTAGAAGATGGCCTGTCACGTAAGGTTAATCTAATGGCCGATACTATAGTGTGCTTAAACATGTGGCGATGATATCCACATGTGTATTTTTGTTAATTTGACAGGTATCTAGCTCAGTATGTTAAAATATGCATTACGTGCGATGATTTATTATTGTGATTTGCTTTGAAAGAGAAAGGAGACAGACTATTTTGTTAGAATCTTGTTGACCATATTATTAACGTCTTCTATAAAATTTGTGGAAAGAAATTATAATGCGCACAACAGCTATATAATAAGCGTTAGAGAATACCGAAGTGGCAATTAAAAAAGAACAATCTAGAGAAACTGGCAACATAGGCTAAACAAGACGAAAAAAAACAAAAAGATATATAAAGCAGAACTTAATGCAATAAATTTCATTATATGATCCCCTGTTTCGAATAGGCCTCCACTGTTGTTGTTTTTGTATCTGGGTGGTCTCTATGATCTATTGTCAGGTCGGGTATGTCGATTTTAATTATAAAACCGTAGAGATCCAATTTAGTGCCAAAGACGCGTTTCTGGAATGACCTTCACCACGTACGCTCAGAGTCAGACATTGTAAATTAGATATGATATGATACTAGAAATATGTAAGATACCATCTTCGATGTGGTTATCATAACAAGCATAATAACCAATCATTTCTTTCACAAGTGCAAAAAGTGTGCAGTTGTAAATGTAATTTACATGTAACAAACTAGAAATGAACGATCAAAGGCAATAATTTTGTTTTACATTCTACTTGCACATAAGAAAATGCTTGCATTTTTATTTTTACATAAACTTCAAATAATATCCCATTTGAAATTATTCGTTTGCAGTTCATAAAACCGCATTATCTAATTTGATTTTAAAGAAATACGGAAGTATAATTTATGTTAATTTCCCAATTTCTTGGCAATAATTTGAATTAATATGTCAGAGATGTCTTCTCTTTCTATTTATTGCTACATCTCTTTTGATATACATTAATTGTAATATTGCTGAGAATGACAAATTGGTTGATTTATGCCATGTAAGAAATAAAGTAAGTAATAATCATCAAGTTTGTGTCTGTTAAAGCTGGAATACAGTATTTTTGTAAATAAACAATAAAGAGGTCAGTCTCATTAATATATCAGAAATAAACGTTAGAGATAATCGAATGGACAATCCAGAGACACTGACAAAATTAGGTACACAGGACACAGGACGAAGACAAACAAAACAGAAAAAAAAAAAAAACAGAAAACTAAAAAAGATGAGCTCCATGGACGCCAGCAAAACCCGGGGTTGATATCCTTATATGATAAGAAATATTGCTAAATTGACTTTGCCATTCAACACAGTTTCGTCTAGCTACCAAAGTTTGTGCTGCCACATAGTAAATGTATATACTCATCTAGTTTATCGTGTCTGTTTTGTGAATCCAAGTTTTTACACGTAATGTGTAGTCATTGTTTTTTTTTTAATTCATATGGGTTGACGAATAATTTAAAAAAGATTTGTATCAGTTAAATAGGATTGGTGTATTATTAGGGCAACTCAACCATAACGGATTAAGAGTATATAAAGCGACAGTTGTTTTCTCCAGATATTTTATCAAAGAGGCGATACAAAAGGATACATTCATGCGTTATTTCAATCGGGGGGTTGATTGATGATTCTGGTTAATGTGGTGTAATGGCTGTAGAATTAATGAGAAACTGAAAGACATGTTGAAGAAAGACATATTGAATTGCTAGATATAAACAAATCAATTGTATTTCTACATTTAATGTAGTCTGCAACTGATACTAGATAACTACAATGCATATTACTTTGCACTTTTATAGCAATTCGCACCCGTTAACAGCTTTCGATTGATTGATTGATTGATTGATTGATTGATTGATTGATTGATTGATTGATTGATTGATTGATTGATTGATTGATTGATTGATTGATTGATTGATTGATTGATTGATTGATTGATTGATTGATTGATTGATTTATTGATTGATTGATTGATTGATTGATTGATTGATTGATTGATTGATTGATTGATTGATTGATTGATTGATTGATTGGACGATTGATTGATTGATTGGGATTTCAGCTGTATGCATGGCGCAATCAAGTTGAAAAATCAATACATTATGCATGTAAAAACATGGCACTAGTGTGAGCCTGGGGACGGAAATTATATTAGTACATTGTAATGATGATACAGTGGATAGAGTGGAAACATGACGGGTTGCTTTGCAAGGAGCACAACATATTTAGCTTAGGATATGTTCAATGTTAAAGGTTTTACATGGAATGAGCGGTAGCATTCGTCAAACCTAAAACTCATTTACGTCGCGGGATATTGGTAAGTTTGTGTATTTGATTCATCCCACATAATCAACAGATAATCTTTGTAGAAAATAGATTAAATTATTATACGTCTCCATGGAGTGTTGTTTCTATTTACCCCATGTCGGCTGTTCATGTGCTTACTTATAACTCAGTCCAGTGTAATACGTGTACGACAAATTCTTGGAATTATATCTTACAGTGGATATTTCATATGTAACAATATCCCAGGGAATTCGGTATATGTATCTGAGCTGATGCGATACTCTAGAACTTGTGTTTGTTTGAGTAGTACGTTACTGTGTGCCAAAGGTTGCTTATGCGGTGATTTCTGATCGTGACGTTGAAGCATGCTCCCCGACAATTGTATGGTCTCCATCGCGAATTGGGTGATGATACTGGACCTTTCCTACATATAAATTGTATATAACCGAATATCTAATTCACCTTAAAATTATCTCAACCACCGTAGTCGATAACAACTAGATTTTGATTGTAGTCTAAGTAACATGACTGGTGCAAATAGTGAAGCACCTACTTACCATTCGGGAGCACGAAGTTCATCTTAATTTTGTTTGTGTTTTTGTTTTTGTTTTTTTTTGTGCTAAGTTATTTTGAATTGTATTTGTCCTTGTCTTTTTCTCTATTGATTTATATTTATTATCATGTATTGATAACCTTTGATTATTTTCTTTTCAGAACATCATTTAATTTTCTCCAACTAGTTTTGAATTTATTCTTCATAACGCAAAATTAATTACCAGTGGGAAAAGTTGAATATACCAAAGGTATCAATTTATGTGATAATTTAGTTGCTGACTTTTCTAAAGATATAAAGAGACAGTGTTGATAATCCCATACCAGAACTGAAAGATGAAGAAAACAATAAAACACCAAGCTTTATAAAACAAGAACCCAACTGAAAGTAAAATAATATGTGATTATAAAGTGCTGACGTTCCTCATTACAGAAATAAATGACATATATACAATTCCCTACGTATTAACCAGTTTTGTTTTAAGCATGACAACACACTAATAACTTACTATTTCATTCCAGTTCAGTTGATTTTGAAGTATATCAAAAACTATTCTGTCATTTTAGATATAGTTAGTCAGCAGCATAGGAAGGAATAAAGATTACAATAATTACAGTGACCCTGAACTTTTCATCACAAAGCACATGACAATTACTACAAGCGATGTAATATTTTATTGTAGGGTTAGGGCAATGGTGTATAACGCCACTTTCAACAATATTTCAGATATACCGTGGCGGTCAATCTTATTGGAGGAGGAAACCGGAGTAACTGGAGAAAACCACCGACCTGTCGCAAATCACTGACAAACTTTATCACACAATGTTGTACCGAGTACACCTCGCCATGAGCGGGATTTGAACTCACAATATTAGTGTTGTAAATCCAACTGTCATACGACCAACAACCACGATGGCCCCATAGCTTAATTGTATTACAGCGATGAAGTGTAATATTTTGTGTAAGCTAAGTATCTGTTAAAAGAGCATAATTTATATCTGACAGAGTGTATGTAATTTTGTTTAGATGCATCGCGGATATCTACACAAAACAGTTAATATCGTATTCGAAAAATAATTTCAAAACATATCTCGCGAGTGTCATAATGCGTTCAACGGACTTTTTATTTGTTCTTAGAAATATTAATAATATCATCTATATTTTATTATCAGCTCACACAATTACTAATATGTGATGAATTGTAAAAGAAGCTTACAATTTCTGGAATAGAATACATAAATTCCAGAAACGCGTCGTGCGCACTAAATTTGATATCTTAGTTTTTATTACGAAGACGAACATGACTTTCTGGTTTCTGGAGAAGTTCGTGTCGCTTTTCATTTGTGTTTTAAATGTAGCTCATTTGGTATTATAATGTATAAGGATATTTGATAATGTAAGTAGTCATTAAAGAAAAGGTGTTCACGTTCGTCGTGTTTTTTAGGGAATTCTATACCAGGAGTTAGGGGGTAGGTTTATGGTGTTTAGCGCCACCTTCAACAATATTTCAGTTATATCGTGGCGGACAGTTTTATTGGTAGAGGTAACTGTAGTTTCCACAGAAAATCACCGGCTTGCCGCAAGTCACTGACAAACTGTATCACATAATGCTCTATCGATTGCATCTCGCCTGAACAAGATTCGAACTCACAACGTTAGTGGTGATAGGTATTAATTGCATAGGTAGTTATAATTCATAGCTACCATACGATCACGACCACGACGACCTCTTTATTCTATATCAGAATGGTACAAAAACTTTCACAATCCTTCATATATAATTAGTATGGGTAGAACATGGTATTCTTTCTATATTTATGGGTTCAGTTGCAATTTTTTATATTTTTAATTGAGATGTTTCCCATTTGTAGAACATTCATCCATTTCAGTTGCATCTTGGGAGTAATAATTGTAATAATGTGCTGTTATATGACTTTAATATTATGTAATTTTGGGATTCCAAAACATTAGCCCTAATTATCACACTAATTGTCTATTTTATAAGACTGTAATAATACAAATGAATAGTCATGACAAATATCAAATTTCGTGAGCACAATGCGTTTCTGTAATAACCCTCATCAGGTACGCTCACAACACGTTTCTGTAATAACCCTCATCAGGTACGCTCACAACACGTTTCTGTAATAACCCTCATCAGGTACGCTCACAACACGTTTCTGTAATAACCCTCATCAGGTACGCTCACAATACGTTTCTGTAATAACCTTCATCAGGTACGCTCACAACACGTTTCTGTAATAACCCTCATCAGGTACGCTCACAATACGTTTCTGTAATAACCCTCATCAGGTACGCTCACAACACGTTTCTGTAATAACCCTCATCAGGTACGCTCACAATACGTTTCTGTAATAACCCTCATCAGGTACGCTCACAACACGTTTCTGTAATAACCCTCATCAGGTACGCTCACAACACGTTTCTGTAATAACCCTCATCAGGTACGCTCATAACACGTTTCTGTAATAACCCTCATCAGGTACGCTCATAACACGTTTCTGTAATAACCCTCATCAGGTACGCTCATAACACGTTTCTGTAATAACCCTCATCAGGTATGATCATAACACGTTTCTGTAATAACCCTCATCAGGTACGCTCATAACACGTTTCTGTAATAACCCTCATCAGGTACGCTCACAACACGTTTCTGTAATAACCCTCATCAGGTACGCTCATAACACGTTTCTGTAATAACCCTCATCAGGTACGCTCATAACACGTTTCTGTAATAACCCTCATCGGCTACGCTCACAACACGTTTCTGTAATAACCCTCATCAGGTACGCTCACAACACGTTTCTGTAATAACGCTCATCAGGTATGCTCACAACACGTTTCTGTAATAACCCTCATCAGGTATGCTCACAACACGTTTCTGTAATAACCCTCATCAGGTATGCTCATAACACGTTTCTGTAATAACCCTCATCAGGTACGCTCATAACACGTTTCTGTAATAACCCTCATCAGGTATGCTAACAACACGTTTGTGTAATAACCTTCATCAGGTGCGCTCACAATACGTTTCTGTAATAACCCTCATCAGGTACGCTCACAACACGTTTCTGTAATAACACTCATCAGGTACGCTCACAACACGTTTCTGTAATAACACTCATCAGGTACACTCACAACACGCTTCTGTAAGAACACTCATCAGGTACGCTCACAACACGTTTCTGTAATAACCCTCATCAGGTATGTTCTCAACACGTTTCTGTAATAACACTCATCAGGTACGCTCACAATACGCTTCTGTAATAACCCTCATCAGGTATGCTCATAACACATTTCCGTAATAACCCTCATCAGGTACGCTCACAACACGTTTCTATAATAACCCTCATCAGGTACGCTCACAACTCGTTTCTGTAATAACCCTCATCAGGTACGCTCACAATACGCTTCTTTAATAATCCTCATCAGGTACGCTCACAACATGTTTCTGTAATAGCCCTCATCAGGTACGCTCACAACACGTTTCTGTAATAACTCTCATCAGGTACGCTCACAATACGTTTCTGTAATAACCCTCATCAGGTACGATCACAACACGTTTCCGTAATAACCTTCATCAGGTACGCTCACAACACGTTTCTGTAATAACCCTCATCAGGTACGCTCACAACACGTTTCTGTAATAACCCTTATCAGGTATGCTCACAACACGTTTCTGTGATAACCCTCATCAGGTATGCTCACAACACGTTTCCGTAGTAACCCTCATCAGGTACGCTCACAACACGTTTCCGTAATAACACTCATCAGGTACGATCACAACACGTTTCTGTAATAACCCTCATCAGGTACGCTCACAACACGTTTCTGTAATAACCCTCATCAGGTATGCTCACAACACGTTTCTGTAATAACCCTCATCAGGTATGCTCACAACACGTTTCTGTAATAACCCTCATCAGGTACGCTCACAATACGTTTCTGTAATGATCCTCATCAGGTATGCTCACAACACATTTCTGTAATAATCCTCATCAGGTACGCTCACAACACGTTTCTGTAATAACCCTCATCAGGTATGCTCACAACACGTTTCTGTAATAACACTCATCAGGTATGCTCACAACACGTTTCCGTAATAACCCTCATCAGGTACGCTCACAACACGTTTTCGTAATAACCCTCATCAGGTACGCTCACAACACGTTTCTGTAATAACCCTCATCAGGTACGCTCACAACACGTTTCTGTAATAACCCTCATCAGGTATGCTCACAACACGTTTCTGTAATAACCCTCATCAGGTATGCTCACAACACGTTTCTGTAATAACCCTCATCAGGTACGCTCACAACACGTTTCTGTAATAACCCTCATCAGGTATGCTCACAATACGTTTCTGTAATGATCCTCATCAGGTATGCTCACAACACGTTTCTGTAATAATCCTCATCAGGTACGCTCACAACACGTTCCTGTAATAACACTCATCAGGTACGCTCACAACACGTTTCTGTAATAACCCTCATCAGGTATGCTCACAACACGTTTCTGTAATAACCCTCATCAGGTATGCTCACAACACGTTTCTGTAATAATCCTCATCAGTTACGCTCACAATACGTTTCTGTAATAACCCTCATCAGGTACGCTCACAACACGTTTCTGTAATAATCCTCATCAGGTACGCTCACATTACGTTTCTGTAATAACCCTCATCAGATACGCCCACAACACGTTTCTGTAATAACCCTCATCAGGTATGCTCACAACACGTTTCTGTAATAACACTCATCAGGTACGCTCACAACACGTTTCTGTAATAACCCTCATCAGATACGCCCACAATACGTTTCTGTAATAACCCTCATCAGGTACGCTCACAACACGTTTCTGTAATAACCCTCATCAGGTATGCTCACAACACGTTTCTGTAATAACCCTCATCAGGTATGCTCACAACATGTTTCTGTAATAATCCTCATCAGTTACGCTCACAATACGTTTCTGTAATAACCCTCATCAGGTACGCTCACAACCCGTTTCTGTAATAATCCTCATCAGGTACGCTCACATTACGTTTCTGTAATAACCCTCACCAGATACGCACACAACACGTTTCTGTAATAACCCTCATCAGGTATGCTCACAACACGTTTCTGTAATAATCCTCATCAGGTACGCTCACATTACGTTTCTGTAATAACTCTCATCAGGTACGCTCACAACACGTTTCTGTTATAACCCTTATCAGGTACGCTCACAACACGTCTCTGTAATAATCCTCATCGGGTACGCTCACATTACGTTTCTGTAATAACTCTCATCAGGTACGCTCATAACACGCTTGTGTAACAACCCTCATCAGGTACGCTCACAACACGTCTCTGTAATAACCCTCATCAGGTACGCTTACAACACGTCTCTGTAATAATCCTCATCGGGTACGCTCACATTACGTTTCTGTAATAACTCTCATCAGGTACGCTCACAACACATTTCTGTAATAACCCACATCAGGTACGCTCACAACACGTCTCTGTAATAACCCTCATCATGTACGCTCATAACACGCTTCTGTAATAACACTCATCAGGTACGCTCACAACACGTTTCTGTAATAACCCTCATCATGTACGCTCACAACACGTTTCTGTAATAATTCTCATCAGGTACGCTCACAACACATTTCTGTAATAACCCAAATCAGGTACGCTCACAACACGTTTCTGTAATAACACTCATCAGGTACGCTCACGACACGTTTCTGTAATAACCCTCATCAGGTATGCTCACAACACGTTTCTGTAATAACACTCATCAGGTACGCTCACAACACGTTTCTGTAATAACCCTCATCAGGTATGCTCACAACACGTTTCTGTAATAACCCTCATCAGATACTCCCACAACACGTTTCTGTTATAACCCTCATCAGGTACGTTCACAACACGTTTCTGTAATAACCCTCATCAGGTATGCTCACAACACGTTTCTGTAATAACCCTCATCAGGTACGCTCACAACACGCTTCTGTAATAACCCTCATCAGGTATGCTTACAACACGTTTCTGTAATAACCCTCATCAGGTACGCTCATAACACATTTCTGTAATAACCCTCATCAGGTGCGCTCACATTACGTTTCTGTAATAACCCTCATCAGGTATGCTTACAACACGTTTCTGTAATAACCCTCATCAGGTATGCTTACAACACGTTTCTGTAATAACCCTCATCAGGTGCGCTCACATTACGTTTCTGTAATAACCCTCATCATGTATGCTCACAACACGTTTCTGTAATAACCCTCATCAAGTTTTGTTGGGTTTTTTTGTTGTTTTTTTTACAGACAACACATTCATCACATCACATGCACAGAACAGGACAAGCGTATTATGCAAATGACAGTTATTGCTATTTGTGTGCTCAGCACATAACAACTTTTTTTCTGAAATCAATTGTAATTGTAATTACCACCCTATTCCCCCAAACCATTATTTATTTATAAATATATAAATTAATCTAAAAATTAAGTTTACACTGATCAGAATTATAAAACTGTTACAAATAGTTTATATAATTTGTTTCTGCTAAGGGAATAGAACAGCAATAACAGTGATAATTTACAGTAATTTCAGGCAAATTATTTGACCACTTACAGCAATGGATATAATATTTTGTGAATAGAATCACAAATTCGATGATCTCGAATAGACATTCATTGAGATTTGTAATAAGCACTATATTTGCCATATTTAACTCAATAGGAATATCACAATTTCTTCTAACCAAGTTTTTATCCGATTACAAAACAGTTTTACTACAGGGCAAAGCCAGATATATTGAAGAATTGAGTCAGAGGCATTTTTACAAAAGTTACAAAGGTCCGAATTCTTTATCCCAATTTTGACCAAGAATGTGTTTGTCGGTAAAGCTCTATAAAGAAGTTTGCACTGGAATTTTAGTTTCGAATCATTTGTGACAAGATATAAATTACAGAAGACGTCACTGAAATTAATATCTGTCTCAATATCTGATTTCCACTTAGAAATGCCTTTTATTGAATCAATTTCTAAATCTTCTAGTGGGCTAAGTTTGCTATATATTTCCTTTGATAAGCTCTTGGAATTTAGAATGGTGTTAATTAAATGGCTTCTATATTCTGCATTTGCTATGTTGGTTACATTCTTACTTTTAATCATGGATATTAGACTAAAGTACTTCAAAAAGTTAAGTTTGCAACTAAACTGATTTTTTAATTCATCATAAGTTTTTAATTTATTTTCTTCATTTAAGATATCTTTGGTAAATATGATATTATTATCAAACAATTCTTTGTAAAAAAAAGTGTTTTCCCTTCAATTTTTAGAGATGAGTTATACCAAATAATACTGTCAACATTAAGAGGTATCTTTTCTTTTGATTTTAATTCAAAGAAAAATTTCAACAAATCTGTCCAAAATATATCTTTCATTGTTATGTTGTCAATATCAGATGTATTTAGATCACAATTAAAAATAAAATTTTGACTAAATATGTGATATCGCAATTTTATAATATCCTTCCAAGAGCTTTCAAATGAACTGTCCAACAGCTTTTTGACCCACTGAAATTTCACAGATATGCTGTAAGTATATATATCAGTGATGTTTAAACCTTCTTGATTTGTCTTTTGTAAAATTACTTCCCTCTTTATTTTTGGCGGTTTATTATCCCACAGAAAATTGAAAATTAAGCAATCAATATCTTTAAGGTAGTTTTGTCCTGGATTTGGTCATACAGATAAGAGATATGTTAGCTGTGGCACAATTAACTTTTTATAATTGTTACCTTTCCAAATAAAGTCAAGCTTCTTTTACTCCACAACTGAATGATAATTTTTATTTTTACCTTTTTCTCATCATAATTTAACTTTATCAAGCCTTCATATTTCCCATTTGTTGGTATAGTGATTCCCAATATTTGTATTTTATCAACTGTAATTTTCACCCCTGGTGAGAAATTATGTGTGTAAATTTCCATTCGAGATCGACCCAGTGGCGCTAATTCTGATTTATTATGATTAACTTTCAACCCACTAATTTTTGTAAAATTATTTAATAAATTTACTGAATTGCGAACCGATTTTTCACAACAGTCTAATAAAATGTGTGTATCGTCTGCATATTGAGAGAGTTTTTTCTCTTTTCTTTTAAAGCAAAACCCGTTTATATCTTTCGATTGCCTTATGGCTATGCCTAGAATTTCTGCACATAAAAGAAATAAATAAGGAGAAATTGGAAAGCCTTGACGAACACCACGAGATACAGAACAAAATTGTGTAGTCCTTCCAGTATTTAATACACAGCTAGTTATGTCAGTGAAAAATACTTTTATCCATTGCTGAAATGATTCACCAAAATTAAAAAAGGAAAGACATTTTTTTTTTAATTTCCAACTGATTGTATCAAATGCTTTCTCAAAGTCTATTGACAACAATACATGAAAGGTTCTCTTCCTCTGCAAGATCTATAACCTCTAGAAGACTTCTAATATTATCACCTATATATCGACCCTTTATAAAACCGGACTGATTTTTGTTAATAATTTTTTTTAGATTATTTTTTAATCGCGTCGCAATACATTTTGTCATTATCTTATAGTCTGTATTTAGTAAAGATATAGGTCTCCAGTTTTTTCGAAATCTTATATCATTATTTTTTGGGGGGTAATAATGCAATAATGCTTTGTTTTTGTGAAATTGACATGTTTTCATTTTCATAACTATATGAAAACGAATCCATTGCCAATTTTTTAATGTTTTTCCAAAATATTTTGTAAAATTCGACTGGAAGACCATCAGTTCCTGGTGATTTTCCATTCTGCATTGATTTGATAGCTTTAACACATTCTTCCTTTGATATCATACCTTCACAAGATTATTTTTTCATTTTCATTTAATTTTGGAATTTCGGCATGATCCGGAAAATTTTTATCAACTAAATGAACATTTAAATTATCTTCTGTTTCTTTATTTGAATAAAGTGAGCTGTAAAATTTGTTTTCTTCATTTATCACATCTGTAAACTTGGAGACTGTGTGCCCACTATCTGTGACTAGGGTTTGTATTGATTTATTAATATAGTTTCTTCTTTCTAGATTAAAGAAATATTTTGAGCTACGTTCCCCTTCCCTCAGTCAGAATGCTTTTTGATCTAATTATAGCCCCCTCTGTTTTCTTTTCGAAGTATGTTTTCAAACCATTTTTAATAGTCAATATGTTATTCTCAATGTTTTGATCTGTGTAATTTAGTGATTCTTGTAAAGCTTCTAGAGTGTTAAGTTCCCTTTCTTTATCTTTAATAACCTCTGTTTCTTGTTTTTTAGCTACCGATGAATATTTGATAGCATAACCTCTGATATCGCTTTTGATTAGCCCCCAAATTAAAGTTGGATTTATATTTTCATTATTGTACAAAGTTTCTTTTTCTTGTATTAACTTTTGTAGATGCTCAATAAACTTGTTATCAAGAAGAAGAGATGTGCTAAATTTATAAAAATCCTTTCCCTCTTTTCAGATTTTGTTTATCAATTTCGAGTAGAATAAAAGAATGATCACTTTTGAAACCATAGCTTATGTCTGTTTTTCTTGTGATGTTACCAAGTCCAACAGAAATCAGACAGGAATCAAGTCTACATTGTATATTGAGGGATTTTGTCTCCACGAATATCTTTTTTCCATAGGATTATGAATTCTCCAAATGTCAATCAAGTCATTTCTGTCCATTAATTGACGTAGATGTTCCCTATTTTGTTTATGTGTTAATACTGAGGACCCCCCTTTTTCATCTATATTTTCCATAATTAGATTCCACAAACAATAGGCATATCATTAAACTGTTCTATTCTGTTATAGAAGTCTTCTAGAAGGTAAACTTCATCAGAGTTCAAACCATAATAGTTTGCTAACAATATCTTTTCATTATTGACTTTTAATATACAGATCAAAAATCGTCCATCGTTATCTTTTATATAGTCTTCTATTTATTACATTTATCTCCCCAATCTGACTGAAATTTTGATTCTGTTTCATTATTGCAGTGTGTTTCCTGCAGAAAATAAATATTCATTTTGTTCCTTTAACTAGTAAAATATTTCCTTCCTCTTTTTATCATTTGCCAACCCCTTTACATTGAAAGTTCCAATACTTAAATTAACCATAATCTGATAAAACCTGTAACTGTACCATGAGGATAGATGGGTAGAACAACAATATACAATATATCACATGCCAATACACTTCAACACATAACATATAGAAATATATATACAACAACATTTCAAAGTCAAATTTGAAAATATTCATGGATTGACCAGACACACTATGTACATTTCTACATACTACTTCTTGCACTCTTACTAATCATCATTCACATGTACACATCTAAATATTAAATTGTATTTGCTATACCAGGTATGTTTCACCTGTATTGCAGCCAAAAAATAAAATGATTTAAACATATATACATAAATATAGTATAAAGATCAAAACCATCTAAGACCATCTCATGTGTGCCAGATTGTCCAAGATGGCTGCATGGACTAGGTCTTCCATGTTGTGGGGTAACATGCCAGGTTAATATGAATCCATTACAAAGAATCAATGCTTGGACAGAGTATAGTTATTAATCTCAAGTAATTCAGTTATTATAATAGAATCTGAAAATGAGGTCAGGGTCAAGCTGACAAGTGTATGCTGACGTGTACTATCAGTGATAAATACATGGACCAAACAAACATGGCTTAGTTGACCTGTAAACTTAATACAAATTTTAACAGAGTCAGTAGACTGTGAAAATTAGGTCATGGCGATATAATTTTATCGAGCTGATATGTATATTACATTATTGAACCAAAAATAGTCGATCCATAATATGAAGAAAAACAATATGTGGTTCCTGAGAAACTGACCTATATACATGTATAGAAATTTGATGTTTGTGTGTATTTAACAAGACAGTAGAATATGGAAATAAGGTCAAGGTCAAGGTCCAGATGACATGGGACAGACTGACATGCACAGTATATTCTGGAGTGGGTAATGGATCAACACATTTTGTCCGTAATGGGGGAAATAATATTGAGTACCTGACAGTCTTGTTTTCTCAACACAAAATAAATAAATAACTGGCCCAGACACAAAGACCTGATGTCTACATGCATTCAACAAAATCAGTAGACTGTGAAACTGACGTCACAATGACCTATCTCAGATTAACATGCACATTCCAGAGTGAATGCATGAACCAAATACTGTTCAGCCATAATGTCCTAAATAAATGTGTAGTTTAATAAGAAACTAACCTAATCATGACCCACCTGCAGATAAATGAACTTTTATATTAAGCTAGGGTGATACATGTACGTCAATACATGTATAAGAGTATCGGTCTACCTGATATCTACCCCCGTATGAGTATGTTCACTCACTCTATGTTGACCAAATTTTAGCTTACTCATGTGTGGTTACTGGGTAGTGACCTCTTCTCAAACAGTATATAGCTACAGTTTAGCATGATGACTATGCTCAATGATATATAGACCCAATCGTAGTAGCTTAAGGTAAAGTAGTTGGATCATAGGGTGTGGCGAAGATGAGTTGTCGATGTACTACATATATGTAATACAGGTACAATGTACATGTTTGCATAGTAAATGTGTAAGCAAATATGGTTTATCGTGATGTGTGTCAGTTCCTGAGAAAATGAGTTGTATACGTTGCCACTGTCGGCACTGGACTATACCAATGCATAAACATAAATCATACCAATATGTGTGGATTTTTTCGTTGTAAAGATGTTTTATGTTTGTCTTACCCATGTTTTTATTCCAGATATTCCCATGATAACGTTTCGTCGTTTCTAATTCATATTTAGACCGTTTATTTGTGTTGTCAGTGTTTACATTTTTTCTTTCACCGTTAACCGGAAGTTATGGGTGAAGTATAAGATAGAAATTGGACCGGATGGTCGAATTTTTCTGTATTATCTTTAAATAAAAAAATGTTTTTAACAACATATGTTCGTGTATATACTAATATAGCAAGCATGCACAGCATAGTGAGTTTTGGATTATATTTTAAATTAGATGACACTATTTCTTTGAAAAGAGTAACATAATAACAAAAAAGGGGGAAATAAAAGTATAATGCACTGAAGTCATTGAGTTTATTTAATGCGCGGTCTCCAGTTTTTTGGCGGTTGTAAGTTAGTTAGATCAGTGTCGTGGAATATTCTGATGATTTGGTTGAATTTTAGCAAAGATTTTTCCTTCATTCGACCATGCAGCTTCTACGGTGTCAGAGTTTTGAAGTTCGTATACTAGATTTTCGTTTTCCTTTGTCAAGTCCTCTTTTATGACGTATCTAGATTGTGCTAAAGCTTTTCTTCTTTTCATAGTTTCGATTTTGTGTTGCCTGGACATAAATCTAACAATTACGGGTCTACATTTTTTGTTGGTATACGGTCCAAGTCTGTGAGCAATGTTTATATCACTTTCTTTGGTATCCATGCGCAGTTTGTCATTTAAAAGATCATTAACCTTTGCAATTTTTATAGCAATTTCCTCATTTTTTTTTCGTCTTCCAGTCCAAAGATCCTTACACTGCCCTTCCGAGTGTATTGCTCGAGATCATTAGTCTTTTTTAAAGCTATGTGTACCCCATAATCAACATCTTCAATATATTCTCCACTATTTTGTATTTGCTTCCTTAGATTTTCGTTTTTTTGGGGCATAAATCGTCGTTTTTTATTTCCAATTCAATGATTCTATTCTCTAATTTATGATTTTTTTCGGTCATTTCCGTCGTAATTTTCCTTTTTACTCTATCAACCACCTTTTCAAGATCACTTTTGGTTACTAGTTTTTCAAATTTATTTTGAAATTCCTCTTTTGTTATCATACTGTTCATTGTTGTGTTAATTTCAAGTACTATTGTTCCTAGTGTTGTTAATTCTTTCAGGATAGGATCTTGATTATCTGCTCGACTCCCCCCTTTTGCTGTTTGGAAAGAGGTGATTTTCTGTTGTACCTTATCATTTTCACCTGTCTGTGGGTTTTTTTATCATTTCCTTTTGGTGCCTTTTCCTGTGGATTTTTGACAGTTTGTTTTTTTAGCACAGGCTTAGAGCTTTCAAAGCTATTGTCGTTACTAGAGGTAGACGACCTATCATTTACTTTCCGTTTTGATGTTGACTCCTCTGGTTTATTTCTATTTGACTGTATTGTGATAAATTAACAATGTCTTTGTAATATAACACACAAGTCGTCGGTTTTGGTTCGTGTTTTTAAATTGTTCGATAATAGTCAACACTCAAATAAAATGTATTTATATATCACATGTACAAGTGAACAGGTGAATTGTTTATGTTTACGTTATTAACTGGTCATACCGGACATTCAAAAGTGCGAATGTACCCAAGAACGATATTCACCGGTCAATCCATAATCATAAACTTCTTACTTATGCGCTTTTTCAGCATACACTCACAACAAGTTTCCGTAATAACCCTCATCAGGTACGCTCACAACACGTTTCTGTAATAACCCTCATCAGATATGCTCACAACACGTTTCTGTAATAACACTCATCAGGTATGCTCAAAACACGTTTCTGTAATAACACTCATCAGGTACGCTCACAACACGTTTCCGTAATAACCCTCATCAGGTAGGCTCACAAACGTTTCTGTAATAACACTCATCAGGTACGCTCACAACACGTTTCTGTAATAACCCTCATCAGGTACGCTTACAACATGTTTCTGTAATAACCCTCATCAGGTACGCTCACAACATGTTTCTGTAATAACCCTCATCAGGTACGCTCACAACATGTTTCTGTAATAACCCTCATCAGGTACGCTCACAACACGTTTCTGTAATAACCCTCATCAGGTACGCTTACAACATGTTTCTGTAATAACCCTCATCAGGTATGCTCACAACATGTTTCTGTAATAACCCTCATCAGGTACGCTCACAACACGTTTCTGTAATAACCCTCATCAGGTACGCTTACAACATGTTTCTGTAATAACCCTCATCAGGTACGCTCACAACATGTTTCTGTAATAACCCTCATCAGGTACGCTCACAACACGTTTCTGTAATAACCCTCATCAAGTACGCTCACAAAATGTTTCTGTAATAACCCTCATCAGGTACGCTCACAACACGTTTCTGTAATAACCTTCATCAGGTATGCTCACAATACGTTTCTGTAATAACACTCATCAGGTACGCTCACAACACGTTTCTGTAATAACCCTCATCAAGTACGCTCACAACACGTTTCTGTAATAACCCTCATCAGGTACGCTTACAACATGTTTCTGTAATAACCCTCATCAGGTACGCTCACAACATGTTTCTGTAATAACCCTCATCAGGTACGCTCACAACACGTTTCTGTAATAACCCTCATCAAGTACGCTCACAAAATGTTTCTGTAATAACCCTCATCAGGTACGCTCACAACACGTTTCTGTAATAACCCTCATCAGGTATGCTCACAATACGTTTCTGTAATAACACTCATCAGGTATGCTCACAACACGTTTCTGTAATAACCCTCATCAGGTACGCTCACAACACGTTTCTTTAATAACACTCATCAGGTACGCTCACAATACGTTTCTGTAATAACTCTCATCAGGTATGCTCACAACACGTTTCTGTAATAACCCTCATCAGGTACGCTCACAACACGTTTCTGTAATAACCCTCATCAGGTACGCTCACAACACGTTTCTGTAATAACCCTCATCAGGTACGCTTACAACATGTTTCTGTAATAACCCTCATCAGGTACGCTCACAACATGTTTCTGTAATAACCCTCATCAGGTACGCTCACAGCACGTTTCTGTAATAACCCTCTTCAAGTACGATCACAAAATGTTTCTGTAATAACCCTCATCAGGTACGCTCACAACACGTTTCTGTAATAACCCTCATCAGGTATGCTCACAATACGTTTCGGTAAAAACCCTCATCAGGTATGCTCACAACACGTTTCTGCAATAACCCTCATCAGGTACGCTCACAACACGTTTCTGTAATAACCCTCATCAGGTATGCTTACAACATGTTTCTGTAATAACCCTCATCAGGTACGCTCACAACATGTTTCTGTAATAACCCTCATCAGGTACGCTCACAACACGTTTCTGTAATAACCCTCATCAAGTACGCTCACAAAATGTTTCTGTAATAACCCTCATCAGGTACGCTCACAACACGTTTCTGTAATAACCCTCATCAAGTATGCTCACAATACGTTTCTGTAATAACACTCATCAGGTATGCTCACAACACGTTTCTGTAATAACCCTCATCAGGTACGCTCACAACACGTTTCTGTAATAACACTCATCAAGTACGCTCACAATACGTTTCTGTAATAACTCTCATCAGGTATGCTCACAACACGTTTCTGTAATAACCCTCATCAGGTACGCTCACAACACGTTTCTGTAATAACACTCATCAGGTACGCTCACAACATGTTTCTGTAATAACCCTCATCAGGTACACTCACAACACGTTTCTGTAATAACCCTCATCAGGTACGCTCACAACACGTTTCTGTAATAACCCTCATCAGGTACGCTCACAACATGTTTCTGTAATAACCCTCATCAGGTACGCTCACAACATGTTTCTGTAATAACCTTCATCAGGTACGCTCACAACACGTTTCTGTAATAACCCTCATCAAGTACGCTCACAAAATGTTTCTGTAATAACCCTCATCAGGTACGCTCACAACACGTTTCTGTAATAACCCTCATCAGGTACGCTCACAACACGTTTCTGTAATAACCCTCATCAGGTATGCTCACAACACGTTTCTGTAATAACCCTCATCAGGTACGCTCACAACATATTTCTGTAATAACCCTCATCAGGTACGCTCACAACACGTTTCTGTAATAACCCTCATCAGGTATGCTCACAACACGTTTCTGTAATAACCATCATCAGGTACGCTAACAACACGTTTCTGTAATAACCCTCATCAGGTACGCTCACAACATGTTTCTGTAATAATCCTCATCAGGTACGCTCGCAACACGTTTCTGTAATAACCCTCATCAGGTATGCTCACAATACGTTTCTGTAATAACACTCATCAGGTATGCTCACAACATGTTTCTGTAATAACCCTCATCAGGTACGCTCACAACACGTTTCTGTAATAACCCTCATCAAGTACGCTCACAAAATGTTTCTGTAATAACCCTCATCAGGTACGCTCACAACACGTTTCTGTAATAACCCTCATCAGGTATGCTCACAATACGTTTCTGTAATAACACTCATCAGGTATGCTCACAACACGTTTCTGTAATAACCCTCATCAGGTACGCTCACAACACGTTTCTGTAATAACACTCATCAGGTACGCTCACAACACGTTTCTGTAATAACTCTCATCAGGTATGCTCACAACACGTTTCTGTAATAACCCTCATCAGGTACGCTCACAACACGTTTCTGTAATAACACTCATCAGGTACGCTCACAACATGTTTCTGTAATCATCAGGTACGCTCACAACACGTTTCTGTAATAACCCTCATCAGGTACGCTCACAACACGTTTCTGTAATAATCCTCATCAGGTACGCTCACAACATGTTTCTGTAATAACCCTCATCAGGTACGCTCACAACATGTTTCTGTAATAACCTTCATCAGGTACGCTCACAACACGTTTCTGTAATAACCCTCATCAAGTACGCTCACAAAATGTTTCTGTAATAACCCTCATCAGGTACGCTCACAACACGTTTCTGTAATAACCCTCATCAGGTACGCTCACAACACGTTTCTGTAATAACCCTCATCAGGTACGCTCACAACACGTTTCTGTAATAACCCTCATCAGGTACGCTCACAACATATTTCTGTAATAACCCTCATCAGGTACGCTCACAACACGTTTCTGTAATAACCCTCATCAGGTATGCTCACAACACGTTTCTGTAATAACCATCATCAGGTACGCTAACAACACGTTTCTGTAATAACCCTCATCAGGAACGCTCACAACATGTTTCTGTAATAATCCTCATCAGGTACGCTCGCAACACGTTTCTGTAATAACCCTCATCAGGTATGCTCACAATACGTTTCTGTAATAACACTCATCAGGTATGCTCACAATATGTTTCTGTAATAACCCTCATCAGGTACGCTCACAACACGTTTCTGTAATAACCCTCATCAGGTACGCTTACAACATGTTTCTGTAATAACCCTCATCAGGTACGCTCACAACATGTTTCTGTAATAACCCTCATCAGGTACGCTCACAACACGTTTCTGTAATAACCCTCATCAAGTACGCTCACAAAATGTTTCTGTAATAACCCTCATCAGGTACGCTCACAACACGTTTCTGTAATAACCCTCATCAGGTATGCTCACAATACGTTTCTGTAATAACCCTCATCAGGTATGCTCACAACACGTTTCTGTAATAACCCTCATCAGGAACGCTCACAACACGTTTCTGTAATAACCCTCATCAGGTACGCTTACAACATGTTTCTGTAATAACCCTCATCAGGTACGCTCACAACATGTTTCTGTAATAACCCTCATCAGGTACGCTCACAACACGTTTCTGTAAGAACCCTCATCAAGTACGCTCACAAAATGTTTCTGTAATAACCCTCATCAGGTACGCTCACAACACGTTTCTGTAATAACCCTCATCAGGTATGCTCACAATACGTTTCTGTAATAACACTCATCAGGTATGCTCACAACACGTTTCTGTAATAACCCTCATCAGGTACGCTCACAACACGTTTCTGTAATAACACTCATCAGGTACGCTCACAATACGTTTCTGTAATAACTCTCATCAGGTACGCTCACAACACGTTTCTGTAATAACCCTCATCAGGTACGCTCACAACATGTTTCTGTAATAACCCTCATCAGGTACGCTCACAACACGTTTCTGTAATAACCCTCATCAGGTACGCTCACAACACGTTTCTGTAATAACCCTCATCAGGTACGCTCACAACATGTTTCTGTAATAACCCTCATCAGGTACGCTCACAACACGTTTCTGTAATAACCCTCATCAGGTATGCTCACAACACGTTTCTGTAATAACCATCATCAGGTACGCTAACAACACGTTTCTGTAATAACCCTCATCGGGTACGCTCACAATACGTTTCTGTAATAACACTCATCAGGTATGCTCACAACACGTTTCTGTAATAACCCTCATCGGGTACGCTCACAACACGTTTCTGTAATAACCCTCATCAGGTACGCTCACAACACGTTTCTGTAATAACCCTCATCAAGTACGCTCACAAAATGTTTCTGTAATAACCCTCATCAGGTACGCTCACAACACGTTTCTGTAATAACCCTCATCAGGTATGCTCACAATACGTTTCTGTAATAACACTCATCAGGTATGCTCACAACACGTTTCTGTAATAACCCTCATCAGGTACGCTCACAACACGTTTCTGTAATAACACTCATCAGGTACGCTCACAATACGTTTCTGTAAAAACTCTCATCAGGTATGCTAACAACACGTTTCTGTAATAACCCTCATCAGGTACGCTCACAACACGTTTCTGTAATAACCCTCATCAGGTACGCTCACAACATGTTTCTGTAATAACCCTCATCAGGTACGCTCACAACACGTTTCTGTAATAACCCTCATCAGGTACGCTCACAACACGTTTCTGTAATAACCCTCATCAGGTACGCTCACAACATGTTTCTGTAATAACCCTCATCAGGTACGCTCACAACACGTTTCTGTAATAACCCTCATCAGGTATGCTCACAACACGTTTCTGTAATAACCCTCATCAGGTACGCTAACAACACGTTTCTGTAATAACCCTCATCGGGTACGCTCACAATACGTTTCTGTAATAACACTCATCAGGTATGCTCACAACACGTTTCTGTAATAACCCTCATCAGGTACGCTCACAACACGTTTCTGTAATAACACTCATCAGATACGCTCACAACACGTTTCTGTAATAACCCTCATCGGGTACGCTCACAACACGTTTCTGTAATAACACTCATCAGGTATGCTCACAACACGTTTCTGTAATAACACTCATCAGGTACGCTTAAAACGCGTTTCTGTAATAACCCTCATCAGGTACGCTTACAACACGTTTCTGTAATAACCCTGATCAGGTACGCTCACAACGCGTTTCTGTAATAACCCTCATCAGGTACGCTCACAACACGTTTCTGTAATAACCCTCATCATGTACGCTCATCACAAGTTTCTGTAATAACCCTCATCAGGTATGCTTACAACACGTTTCTGTAATAACCCTCATCGGGTACGCTCACAACACGTTTCTGTAATAACCCTCATCAGGTATGCTTACAACATGTTTCTGTAATAACCCTCATCAGGGATGCTCACAACACGTTTATGTAATATCCCTCATCAGGTACGTTCATAACACGTTTCTGTAATAACCCTCATCAGGTACGCTCACAATACGTTTCTGTAATAACCCTCATCAGGTTTGCTTACAACACATTTCCGTAATAACCCTCATCAGGTATGCTCACAACACGTTTCTGTAATAACCCTCATCAGGTACGCTCACAACACGTTTCTGTAATAACCCTCATCAGGTATGCTTACAACACGTTTCCGTAATAACCCTCATCAGGTACGCTCACAACACGTTTCTGTAATAACCCTCATCAGGTACGCTCACAACACGTTTCTGTAATAACCCTCATCAGCTACGTTTCTGTAAAAACTCTCATCAGGTGCTCAATGTCAAAAGATTGGAAAGTCAAATCATTTTAAAATCTATGTTAGCAATGTCCAAAATACTGCATGAGCCTGTAATTTGTCAGAATGACGTCGTTATTGTCATGAATGGTCGCTACGTCTTTGAGACCAGCAGCGTCCTTAGATAGTTTTATTTATATAAATGACGTTCACTATTTTTGTATCTCTTATCAGTATTATTTTGTCTTGATCAGCAGCATGCCTAATTGTAAATTTCTCAGGTTTGTTCATTTAAATCAATATCCGTTATAGAACAACAGTTTAATCAAGAGTGATATGTGTTGTGAAGGCGTGACATGCAACAATAATAGAGCAGTTTACCCATTTATGAAAAGTGTTAAAGTGATGCATTTTATGTCTATCTTATTATTCTTGGATAAAAGTTCATTAGTTTAATTTAATAATGGACCGTTATCTAAAGACTGGACAGTTTATTTAAACACTTGTTAACCTCAATGTTTATTGCAATGTACAATAATAATTAAATGAAACGGCACAAACAAATACACGACCTCAATAAACAAAGCAACACAAGTGAACAAAGACGTTATATTAAAAAGAAATAAGAGGAATTACTCCTACCAAGCAGGAGAGTGGTCAGATGATTTGAAGAGCTGGTCATCAGCTCCCGCTCCATGCTTGACACCCTTCGTGTGCGTATTAATGACATCAGCATCATTTGTGCAATGAAAAATTACATTAAAAAAGAAAAAAGGGGGAAATATTCCTAACAAGCCACAGGGAGGTTAGATGCTTGGAAGAGCCGGTCATTTTCTCCTCCTCCATGTTTGACACAAGTTTTTAATGAAATAAACCTCATTTTGTTTGTCGCAGGACCAAACATTCAGTAAATAAACACATAAAACACAGGGAATGAAATAAACAGTCTATATAAACAGTATTCAAATAAATAACACTAACTATTAGCATGATTTATCGAACATTTTGTCACGATTTGACGATGAATTATAGACATAATATACTTGTTATAAACTATCTTAGAAATATGATATCTTAGTTTTTAATATATTAAATTATTGCCCCTGTCGAGGTTATCAATGATTACAAAATCATCACAGGTAATCAGAGATCCTGAGGCTGCTGCAGAATTGACAAACGTATTAAAATTCACGTCAATAACCGAAAATACAATTTCGACTTTGTGGGAGGCGAAACCGTTTGGATAGAAATGCGTATGAAAAATTGTAGATGTATATGCTTATAACACGTACGGTGTCTTATTGATTAAACTTTAAAATGATCTACTGAATTCATTCTCGAGTTTTCTTCCTATTTATGACAATTTGAATGTTTACACATTATCAATGCGAAATCATGTCTAATTTGAAAAGTGTTATTATATAACATCCTGGAATCTTGTCAAATACGGGCGAGTTTACTGAGCATCATTTTCTCTTATTACTATCCTTATCGTCGCATGCACTCAAGTACCGATTCATTTGTCGAGGTCGTTTACACGTGATGTATGCGATTATTAAGATGTTGACTTCATTCAGTCAGAGGTTAAAATGACAATACCACTGGTGCAATCTTTTGTAAAACTGCATTTAATATAGATACTTGTGATAAGATAAGATAAGATAAGATAAGTTGTATTTAAAGTCAGAATGTGAAAACAGCAAATACAGTACAAGCTCTACCAAGCTTTTGATCGACATTTTTACATCAAATATTTAGAAATTGGGAAACTGTGCATTCCATTAAAATTTATAACAATTCGTCCATAGACAATGCTCCTAATTATTTGTATCGTGATACTCGCCATCGAGAATGGTTACACAGCATTATAATGCATACTAATAATCCTATTGGTATTTATCATGCATAAACACCAGAAAAACAAGATAATCATTATGAAGAATTATTACTTTGAAAATATAAGCGAGCTTATTGAAATGTATTCAAAGCGCTTTTCTGCAGCATATACATGTTGTATGAGGTAACTTATATCCAACAGTACTTAAGACGATTGAAATTCCTCCTTCATTCGTTAGTATACGATGGCATGAAAAATCCAAATTGCTAAATATTTGACGATAACATCAATTTGGAGAATATAAAGCAGTTAATATAAACCTATCTGCACTTATGCAAAGTAATGCAGAACAATTTGGAGAAGAGCATAATAGAGGTCATAAATAGCTTATGCTTATCTGTTGACTTAAATGTATATATATTTACATCACTAATGGAGTTTTCACTAACGGTCCAACGTATTCACTTTCATGTACCTATAAATTCTATAGGAATAACACGATTTTAGCATTCCCACTTTATGCATGTTGATCTGGTCTAGACCTGTATCTAATGTAAGAACTGTCATTGTTCTCTAGCTGTATAATGGTCACATTCCTTTCACATGTGTCAATGATAAAATTCTCCACTGGTTTACAGAGTGCAAAATAAACTTCATCCAACACGTATTTTTCTGTTTATCCTGTTATAATGTAAAATGAAACAAAACAAAATATTATCATGAAATCCTCATAAATATTTACAATATGAAGACAGAGTTATCATATCACTTCAATAGAGAAATTACATTATCACTTAACAGTGACAGCTTTATTTATATAGAATAAAGAAAGCGTGTAATACCACCTCTTTTTCGCATAGCCAAAGAGCTGATCACAGGATAAGAACATGCATCTATCCTACACTGTACACCACAATAAAACATGTTTGTCCATGATTGAAATCTTTCTCATTTTTACCGCCATAGATGATCAGATATAACAACTTTGAAGCTCTTTAGACAATACATAAATAAACCCGCAAATTGTTTCAGTGTATGATAACAGTTGGTAGTTTATTTTAGTTGTTTTCCCATGGTTGATACTTACGTAGGAGAATATAATGCCATGTCTTTATCTTTGACACATTTCGCCCATGTTTATTATATACAATATGTCAAAATGAAAGCTAATACGATTTTGATGAGGCATGGAGTCTCAAATGTTGCTTTTTATGTGTGTTGTAGTCACATGGGGTAATATCTGAAATCTCATGTAATCAATGTATGTATGTTTTAGTCGTATATATCAAGCAGTGATCGTAGTAACATGAATTTCTTTGTTGCTTTTTTCTTTCCTTTCCTTTTCTTTCTTTTTATTTTCATGTATTGTTTTTTTTTTCTTCGTCGGTACTTATTTGTAAAATGACTTACTTCATCAAGTTCAAACTAGGTTAACTTCAATCTGTATTTATCATTTATTTGCACGATTATTACAGACTTTCGTTGTACCTATTTATGAGAGTGGCAATTGTTTTTATTGTCGTCTTCTTCGTCTTTCATTATATATAGAATTGCAAACTAAAGCAAATTATCGTTCTTGCATAGGTGGCGCCGTATTAATCGGTCCCATATTCGCATCCGCTTTCTATTGTTTACAAGTATATCAGTTATCGTATTTATAATTTAACAACAAATGTTTTAAGCAACAATGCCTGGAACTAGTTGTTGTATTCCCGGTTGTCACATGAGAGGTGGACACGAATTTCTTAATAATGCAGATCGGCGAAAAATGTGGATTAACGCAATAAGAAGACTAGACCAAACGACGATGAAATCGTGGGTCCCATCACAGTCAGCTGTTGTTTGTAAGGCACATTTTACAGAAAAAGACTACGTACAAGAAACTATTTATGGCAAGCTGGTTATTATGACATTAAAATAAGCTTTGTTACAAGACCGGGATAATGTCGATATATCAATGGTTTTTCTCACAACGCTAGTGAAAAAGGGGGGTATCATCTGTACACAAACGAAGTATTTCCCTCTTGCATAGAATGTCACTAAGATACTGTATTCAACTCTTTAAACAAATATATTACTGGGAAGAGCTATTGCTTGCTTGTTACTTGGTTATTATCCAATATATACACAGGTATGGCAAGAAACCAAAAAGAATATGTAAATAATTTGAAAAGAGCAGCCACAACTAAAGAAAAACAATATGTAATAATACAGGTATTATACATATCTATAATGTGACTGGTGATGTTAACTTCTACTGTATAAGTGGTCGCCTTCAACTAATTAAGAAGGGGTTATTATCTTATTTAATTCAAACAAAACCAGTAAAAATAACCTGTGCTTGTATATTTAAAAAATTAGATTCTCATTTTCAGGGAAAAAAACTCAGCTATAGCCAGATTGCTTCCTACTGCTGTACCACATATTTTTTCCTGGACCAAACAAGAGACAGAATCTTCTGTTAAACGAAAATGTGGATTCATTGCACGCCATGACAAAAAAATTAAATCAGATCAAAGTTTTCAGTGTGAGGTTGAATGTGCAGAAAAAGTCATTTATACCGCGGAAAGAACTGTAGAAAATACTGAACAGGTGATTGAAGCAACATTTTCAAATATGATGACCCAAACTCCTGTCCAGCCTATGTTTTCAGTGGAAAAGAAAGTGACAACATGGCAATGCATTTTTATACTGGGTTAGAATCTTACGCCAAATTTGTATTTGTTTTGAACACACTTGAACCAGCTGTATATTGTCTTCGCTACATTTATTTTCAAATTGATTGTGTGTCAGTCGAAAATCAACTTTTTATGTCATTGATGAAGTTAAGGCGTCACGCAACAAATTTCGAACTATCAAGATTTGTTTCACTATCTGAAGCAAGTGTAAACAATATTGTTTATACGTGGATACTTTTCATGTCAAGGCAGTGGAGAGAAGCAAATATTTGGCCACCTGGCAACTTGGTTCGATACTTTGCTCCTACTGACTTCAAGGCAAAATTTCCAACAACAAGTATAATAGTTGATGGAACTGAATGTCCAATTAAGTAACCCAAGGCACCACGAGAACAACAAGCAACATTTTCAACCTACAAAAATAGGAACACTGCAAAAATACTTGTTAGATCAACTCCAGGTGGACTAGTAAATTGTGTATCAGATGCCTATGGTAGATGCACAAGTGATCGACAAATAGTGGAGCGTAGTAACATAGTTCAGTTGTGTGAACCTGGCAACAGTGTAATGGCAGACAAAGGTTTTAATGTACAGAATTGGTTTGCAAGGATGGATGTTACAGTCAACATACCAACATTTTTTAAAAAGAGAAATATAATTAGTGGCAAAATAATTTTAAGGGATCGTAAAGTGTCCAGCAAACATGTACACATTGAACGTATTATTGGTCTGGGTAGAACATAGAAAATATTGACAAATCCACTTAACAGTACTGAAACTAAATTGTCCTCACATATAACCTAGTGTTGTTGCATGCTCTGTATCTTTACAACATGTATTGTTCCAAAAGATGCTTGAATGAAGGAATCATGATTTGTTGCTTATTCTAAAATCTATACTTATGAAAACAAAGTTTAACACAGTGATGGTAAACATTTCACTAATGTTAACAAAATGAAAAATCACCTCTCGCCCTATCCCATGGAACATGCAAAAAAATACCATGGCATGCAATGCATGACATTAGAATCCAGGTCCTTGCTCTGGAAACGCACAACAAAGTGGCAGGGTTAAACCAGTTAATTGGATCCCAACTCTCCCTTCTTCATAATTGGATGTCCAATGGCAATACATATATAAAATGTGGAGCACAGCAGATATATTTTGATTGGTTTCAAGCCTAGTTTGCCAAGAGGGGCCATTGTGGCTGTGATAGTATGGTAGTTGGATTTACAACTACCTATGCAATCAGTGCCTATCACCACTGATGTTGTGAGTTTGAATATCGATCAGGACGAGGTGCACAACATTATGTGATAAAGTTTGTAAGTGACTTCGACAGATTGGTGGTTTTCTTCGGGTCCTGCGGTTTCCTCCACCAATAAAACTGACTGCCACATACACGATATAACTGAAATATTGTTTCAAGTGACGTTAGACACCATCAAACAAACAACTTTGTCAATATTTCATTCATATCGTGGCGGTCATAGATACAAAGATTTATCTTGATGTAGTGAATATAGCATGAAGAAGATATGAAATACTGAACATCTATTGGAATACAAGCTTATGAGTTATTAAGAGAAGTTTGAATATACCAAAGGCGTAGTCAAAAGCCGTAAATAAAAGGATGACAAACAATACAATGGCCAAAATAAAATAGACAAATGTGATAAACACTAATCGGAAAACTAAAGATTTAGTAGCACGAACCAACCAAAAACCACAGTGAACTCAACGGCTCCGGAAGGGTAGGCCGGTCTCGCTCCACTGGTGGCACCTGTCGTGTTGCTCTTGTTACAAACCTGGTAGTAAGTCGCGAATAAGATAAAAACATATGTAGGTACTTCAGATCACAGTACCTCTCTAGGTTGTTTGTTATATAGGTATTTCAGATCACAGTACCTCTCTAAGTAGCTTGTTATATAGGTAATTCAGATCACAGTACCTCTCTTAGTGGTTTATTTACCATAATTAAGTAGATGGCATAACAAGCGTATACATATGATCAATTTCTAACATTTATTGTTATTTTATAATAAATGGTACCGCATGATGCTGTTACTATACGTATGAATATAATGTTAATTATGTTTCACTTTGAAAACTCCGTTGTAAACGCTTATTTAAAACAAAAGACATCTGCCTGTGTGGTTCAGTGTCCGACATAGTTATTGGAAGGTTACATTTCCTACGTAATGAAAGTATTCTTAGAAATAAGGCCAACAACACTGTGCTATATGTATTTGCACGAATACACATGAATAGATAGTCTCAATATAGTAATAGTTAGCATGATAACTTAGAATATGGACAATCGTAGATTCCATCCTCAAAACTATAAGAAATTATTTGAAGTTAAATCTATAATTGGCAAAGCCGCCCAATCGTACATAGTTCTTCGTTCATATTGCAAGAAATAGTATGTGTTCACACCATGATATAATTGAAATATTGGGTAAACCGGAAGTCAAACAATAAACCAATTGCAGGACCTCTGTGTGTGATAGATATATCATTCTCAAATTTGGCATTGGTAAAATACAAGTCAGAAAAATATATATCCAGGTTAAGCACGAGATATACCATACAATACAACCAGTATCTTCACAAATATTTACGCCTTAGACCGACGTATGATTTCTTTATTCTGAGATTTTGCAAAAAGCATTCGGTTTGTTATCAGTTATTGATTGATCGTATAGTATTGTTTGGTAGAGTGAGTGAATGGTTGTTGCTTAGCGCCAATTCAGCCATTTTTCAGTTATAGCATGGCGAGAACAGGTTAATTTTCAATGAGATGATGATGCGGTTCGCTTTGTACCAGACCAACACGCTGAGTTGGATTTGTATAGTGCTAGCTCACTGAAACAACAGTCCGCGGTAGGCATATCGCTCCACTCGGACACATTATTCTGATTCCGAGCCAACCAGTCATTGCACTTTCTCCTTAATGATGCGTGCTTAGCGGAGAAGCAACAAATACCAATTTCTTAGTCTTTAGTTTGACCCGACCGGGGCTCGAACCCACGATCTACCGCACTCGGGGTGAGCACGCTAACCATTACGCCACCGATGCGGTCTTGCTTGGTAGAAAATGTATGTATCTTTAACATTACCCCAACAAAAACATAAATAAGCAATGCTGAATAAGATTACACAAACGAACAAATAAGTTTCAACTTTTTAATCAGGCTGTTGTATGTAAATCTATCATATATGAATTATATTGGAATGGTATTTAGACGTGACAATAACATCTTGAAATGTTTAAGACCACCATAGTGCACACACATCGGGTTATCGGTCTGATATAATATAACTCCATCTGGCATATTATACTAATCATTAACAAAAACACAGGAAATCGGCATCGGCACATTCTGCTATCACCTATGTTGTATTCAAATTCGATAAAATTATTAAATGAAAAGAGAGAATACTCTATTAGTTCAGAGTTAAGTAAAGGATTTAATAAAGACTATCTTTTGACGTTGGATTATATCATTTGCTATTAGAAGTAATTCAATTTGCAATATTCACATTGCCGTACGATGCTATTGACAATTAAATTTTGGTTAAAAGTTGATAATTATTTTACTATTATGTATTACGATGACCTTGTATAACATCAAATGTGTAGATAATGGTTGAGGTCTGTGTCGTGAATATTAAATATATTGTTCATAGGAAGAGTTTGAAGACACCAAAGGGGTAATCAGAATTCGTATATCGAAGAAGAACAGGCAACGCAATGGCCAAAAGAAAAAGTACAAAAGGACAAACAATGATCTACAAGACATACATATATAATGTTCATGATTATAACGTTCTTTATTATAATGCTCTTCGCCTTGTTATATGTCAGAGTTGACGTAGCAAGTATCATGAAAATGGACCCGTTCGAATGTGCGGACACTAGGACATTTTATAACCACAGTTCCACTCTTCAGTGATTTAGGTTTGTATGACACCGATGCATTTTGCAATAGCAAGTTTCGTGAAATTAAGCTTCTAGTTTTTACGGACAATCGTGGTATTTTATAGTATATTATATGTGCATGACAATATAATGTGCATGCAATGAACATGAAACAGCATACACCTAAGTGCAGCTTAGGGATTGATTATTCATGCTCTCATGATAGACGATAATACATCACGGTATGTTCATACATTTTTTACATCCTGGACTGTGATATGGAACGATTATTTTAAACTTGTAGACATCTAATTTAGTGTGCACGACGTGTTTCTGGAATAACCTTCATCGAGTATAACCTAAACACTCGAATGCGAAAGATTGTGAAGCAACATAAATGTATATATGCCCATTTTGTTTTAGATCCTATAATTTAATTGGTTGAGATGCAGTCACATGATGTGTTATCAGTTCAATTAACTCCTACTGATATAGGAATAATTAACCGTATTGTTTTGTTATATGACTACGGCCTATATAAACAGGTATATAGGATGATATGTTGAATATAACAATGTTTTTATGTCTAACTTGATTTGAATTTTGTGACTTGACTTTTACATTAAACTAATTTCAGACTTTAACAGAAGATTCACAGCCTAAATAAACGTGAAAAGTATAATAAAAACCATCTATGAAATTTACATACTTTTAATCTAGTATTACGGGATTAACATCCATTTTTTATTCGTAGAAGCCTTTATCTTGTTCATTTGTTAGAACTCTTGTCATGTAAGCGCCATTTATCCAGACTTAATTTTAATACCACTATTCATTTTGGATTATAGTCGAAGAGAAGAAAAGCATACTTTAAGCGTATTTTATTTTAAGGGTATTCATTCAACATCTACCTATGACATTTATTTTACTCCCTCCTGTGTTTCCCAAATGAATACAACTGTATAATGGGTTCATTCAACCTATGCCAACATTTTGAAAAATAGGTATAAAAAGGTAAGAAAAAATGTTGGCATAGGTTGAATAGGTTAATTGTTATATAAACATGACTAGTCATGTTTAATTAGTGGTAAAACTGGGAGAGATATCAATGGACTCCAAGTCCACAATTAACTTTTATTAAATGTTGAAGTTTTCTTGTTTTTGTGTGAGTATTGAGTGAATAAACTAAGTTAGAAGTAAATATTTAAAAGCATATTTTTTGGGAATAACAAAATAAATGAGTATATCAGCACACACACATATATATATGAATATCAATCTTTATGAAAATAAATCAGGACATTATTAGCACATATAGTTTATTATCAAACTTTATGAAAATAAACCAGGACATTATAAGCACATATATTTTAATATCAAACTTTATGAAAATAAATCAGGACATTATTGTAACTTAGGTAATGACTGGAGTCACTGGACTCTTATAATTACTGGGTTCCCATTTATACCCTTTGTTACCTTGGTCAACTCTGTTAAAGTAGTGATCATTATTCATTAACTATTGTAATAAAATATTAAAAATACTGTCCACAATTATGATAATTCTAAATTTATAAATAGGTATTATTCTAAAATTTTCAATTTAGATTTTAAGAAAATCGTTTAATTGCATAAGTATCATATAATATTTTAAATTAAGACTTTTTAAAAAGATTGTTTATTTAAATTATTCTAAAATTTAAGATTTTCATCTTTTTCATTGACAGTTTTTTGCTTAATTTTAACAGAATTATTATTCTATATATAAATTTTTACAAATCTTAATATTTTCATATTTTTTAATATCATATTTTTAGACTAAAAAAAAAATTCTTTATAAATTTCACTTTTGAGACCTGCATTTCCAAATTTACTTACCTGTAACTATCATTAATTGCTATATGAACACCTGTAATAAAATGTTTGTTGGGGCATACCTTGAATATAATATTTCAAAATATTAGCATAGGTTGAAGACACCGTCTAATGTGATGCATTCAATGATCAACAATATATAAAGAACGTTGATGGATCAAGGACATGCTTTATTGTCCTGTTTATGCAAATATACAAGCTCATTTGAAATTAACATTTTGTTATTTAAACATGGAGGCCGGGTAAAAAGTGAACTGGCGAACACTGTATTAACATTTTGTACATCTTTATATATACTTTTGAGTTGTTGTTATGGCTGGACATAACAACATAGTTAGCCTTAAAGTTATGATTTGATTAATGATTAGGATTAATCTTAGGGGATACTGTTCGAAAAAAAAGTGGGATTCGTGTTCCGCATACTTTCGTTTGCTTTGTAGTGTTTTTAGTGTTTTGTAAATCATTGTTTGTCCTTTTGTTCTTTTACTTTTGGTCATTGCATTTTATTTCCTTTTTTCTTACGGTTTACAGCTTCTGATTACCCCTTTCGTATCTTCAAACTTTTAGAATAAATGCATATCAACTTCGTAGACGATTGTGGTTCTTTCCTATTTATGTCTACATTGTATTAACCCAGGTATTAACTGACGTACAATTTAAAAATTTACCATGTTACATCTGATCAACTTTTCTGTATTTTATTGGCACGTTTAGAATGTCTTCATTTATTCGAAAGGCTTTCTCCAGCACAATCAATTTAATTTTTGTAAATTTTCTGCTCATTTTGGATTAAATAGGATACCCAAAGACGATACATCAACATGTTTAAAAAGTATTTATATGCTCAATGCTGCAATATATAACAACAGTCTACTATAAAGGCTTACGGTTTCATTCTATATGCATAGCATTTAGTGTTCGTCCTTTTATTTCCAACATAAATCAAATAGTTAATGTAATGTCTAGAACAAGCTAAAGCATTACTTTGTAGTCTAATTAATTAACACTGGAATGTTATGACTCACTTATTTACAAGACAAAGAGAAATGTTTAGTATTTAAAGTGATCCGATCTCGTTACTCACAGTGTTGTGTGAGTTTTTTTGCCATCACTTCGCACCCATCGTTGATCCGTCCGTGGTCTGTAATTTTTTCATATTTCAATCTTCTCCTCTCCTCTGTTATTACTGCATCTGACTGGCCAAAATACAAAGCAAGCATCTGCTTTGAAAGTAACTTATCAATAGGTGCCAGATTTGGAAGGACTTATGCTTAGAAAGTTCTCTACAAACAATCCTCATTTCGTCTTGATATTGTAAAACAAGGTCTTCATATGTAATAGCCATGATTTTTAATTCTTGTTTCTGATTGGAAGAAATTTTTAAATCTTCTACTCACAAAGTACAAGTCAAAACGTGCAATCCTAGTACAAATGATGTACATAAGGTTCTGTATAAAAACTTCTTTTTCGTCTTGATCCGACAAAACATGGTTATAATAAGCATTTTTTTTTCTAATTCGACGGAAGCTTGTCCTGGCCAGAACAATTTAAATCCTTTCAACCAGGCTCATGATATTTGAAATTTAGGAAGTTGATTTTTTACCGTATAGCGATTTGTCAGTTACCATCACCGGTTTTTGATGGGATCCATGTTGCTCATCTTTATTTATACGTTCTGTGTCTTGTTTGTGTCCAGTTTTGCCTTTACCTCAGGATTGCTCGTTGTTGTTGTCCCTACATTTTGCTAACGTTTATGTCATCTCCGACTTGAGTAAATATGATTTGATTTCAAAAAGGAGCACAATTATGAATCTCTTGTATGGCTTCTGGTATGAGAAATATTCCAATTGCAATTTTGGTTAATTTCTTGCAAAGCTGCAAAAGAGAAGAACGACAGCTGCTGCGTGGAGCAATTAAAATTCAACCTTGTTAAGTATCCTAGAAGACACTTGAAACTATTGATATTTGGAACGTAGCAACCGTATATTTCTGCATCCTAAGAAAAATATCTGGGGAAAATAGAAGCAATTGGATATTAACATATTTTAATTTCAACTTTGGCTAATAATATCCGGGAAGACACTCTATGAACATGTCTTCAGTAGCTAACTAATGAGCATTTATGGATCCAGAAGAACATTAGCTGTGACATACAACACTTTTGTACATATTCTGCAAGATGCTCACACTTATTAGTTTTGGGGGGAATGCCTAGCAGCAGCACACTTCTGGAATACGAAGAAAAAAAGCTTGGACATAATAACAATTGATTTCAAATATTTGAATTCCAACTGTTGTCAATTTGGTAAATTTAGTGGGATACAAATGAATATAGTGCTACTTGGGATTTTTCCATATCCATATGCTAGGTCGTGCTCTTATTAATAAATATTGCAGGTACTTGAACAAATTGTAGGGGACACACCAGTGGCCTCAGTTTATTTCCTGTTTAAGTTAGGGTGGGCAATTCTTGTTGAAACTTTAATAATCGACTCATATGAAACTTCGAGTCCTATCGATATGTAAATGGCTATACATCATGAATGTTTAGTGCTCTACAAATATTTTTCATTTTGTATCAATTTTGTAAAACACGTTGCTGTCTTTGGCAATACTTTTATGCACATCAACAGCAGGTGATTTCTACGTTGTCTTCTCTATAATTTGAATGTATAATATAGCCAAGGACTGATACATAACCTGTCTTCTTTGCATGAATAATAAGTAAATGGTTGCCATATTAATTATTTTATTCAATATAATATTCAGACATTATGACAAAGAATTGCTTAGGATCAAAATATGAAAATTCAAGCTAAACATAACTAAATGAAATCGAATAACTAGAATCTTTACACAATACAAACTTAACATTCAGTCTTTCCTTTGACATATATCTGATAAATAGAAGAAATAATATACAATTGATTGCACTTTGTAAAGGTCAATTGCAGGAAATATAGACCCGAGAACTGTGACTCACGGCCAAGGTCATACCAGGTCACCGAGAGTCACAGATCAAGGTTTCTCATTTCCTGCTATTGACTTTACAAAGAGTAATTAATTGTTTTATTATAACTATTTTCTCTTAATGTTGCAAGTTTTTTTTGTTTTTTTTTGGAAAACCACTAAATACCAGTTTTAAAGTCTAACTTGATAGGACTTGGACTGAAACCATTATCCTTGACATTTAAGGCCAGCAGGCTCTGAATGCTTGTGCCTATATGGTTTTTTTTCTTCAATAAATTAAATGTTTATGTTGTGCTTGTATGTGTATCACCTCATTAAAGTATATTCGCTAGTTCAAAATGTTTCATAATTATCACGATCTGAACATGACAAATAATGCTTTTTGAAATTCCAGCCAAGAAAACGGCAATATCCTTTTGGACAGAGTCAATATGGCTCGGCCATATTTATCACATGATCAGTAATGACTCCATCACAGGTCATACTATCAAAAATAATCACAGGTCACCTGATCCAAGAAAGCCAACGCGTATCTTGAGATGAGTTTTTATAAATATTTATATTGCGCAGATGTAAAAATGATAATAATATCCCGGAGGGCGGATGCCCGACACTTGTACAATTGACTAGTACCATGATTCAATGCGCAACAAAGGTTTATACTATTTTGATGTCGAAGTCTTATAAGAATGTGTTTTTATCTTATGATAAAGTATGATTAATGCAAGATGTTTGATGACATACATGATATCATAGAAGATAGTATGAAAGGAAGGTTTGAATATTGAAGGTAAACAATGCCATCAATATCAACAAAGCTAACACTCCCACTCAACTCAAATCAATGCACATACATGGACCACGGGACATTGTGTTTGACATCCAGGTCCTCACGTCGGACTGGTACAACAATTTGTCATTGACGTGACTGTCTTTGCATTGTTGTTCGCTTAATAATGTTTTGACTATCGATATATTCGGAAAACTCGACCTTAATGCTTTAGTGCCGTTCTTTTTCTATTATTTATATTAAATTTTGGTTAAAGGATTACCATTGTTCCACTATTAATATGTCATACGTTGGACTTGAATACTACCCTATATCAATATAAAAGTTAAGACCATTGGCTCTCTTTGATAGAACTAATATCATACATATGACAGTTCCTGTGAAATTAAGAATAATTATATTATGAGTTCACCCCCGATTTTTAGTGGATTCGTGTTGTTTCATCTTTGTTTTTTGTGTAGTGTTTTGTAGATCATTGTTTGTACTTTCTCTTTTGTCCATTGTGTTGTCTGTCCTTCTTCGATTTACGGCTTCTGATTACCACTTCAAACTTTTCTCATCACTAGGTAGAATCTATTTGAAAAGTGAAGGAATTAGTTTCAAATGGAATGTAAAGAAAAAAATAAGAAAGTTCAAATTTTGGAATATCGCACTTTTGGCCTTCTGTGTTTATTTTTATGCGGTCATATAAAAAGTAGCATAATGGCTTAAAAAATTTGGAAAGATATTGAATTGTGCGGATTTATGATACCAGTATTTAATAATCTTGCATAATTAATGACAGCCCGTCAGTGGTAGGGTACTGGTGTACCAGGTAATTATATAAGCAAGCAAGATGTAGAATGAAAATGTCGTTAGTATATCTATCTTCTTATATTCAGCCGTGGAAATGAATACCAGCTGTAAAGTGAACAACAACAGTAGCATTGCTTTTATTTGAGCTCAGATGGATTTTCTTTCATGGTGCTTTTTATGACGTTATCGAGTAATGCAACTCTCTATTTATCATAACGTTCAAGAAATAAATAAAATGTTTCAATACTTTGCATTAATATGCTGAATAAGAAGTCTGGACATTAGAGTAATTAGGATGATTACAAACACTTGACAGAATTAACCAATTCACGAATCAAGGTATACAGCACGGATAAATCGAATCTGCGTTAATATAACCAATGTCTATTTACGGATGCATACCACCTCTGCGGTGTAATCGTTAGCGTCCTATCTATAAGTACAGTAGATCAACAGTCATATTAAACCAAAGACTGGTATGCGCGGAGTCAGGAGAGGTGACATGTTTTCCTGTGGAATTTTGTTTCAGTGATCTAGAACTATTAAAATTCAACTCAGCGAATGCTTCCAGTACAAAACTGAAACCTTTATTGTCTATGAGGTCAGTTTCCTGTGCATCCAAAATTGTATATAGGCTGTAAGGAACATATGAAAGTGTAATTGTATTTGAAGAAATTTATACTTGTAAAATAGCGATTCGATCTTGTACACATGTATAAATACCTATAAATAAGCTAAGCAGATTAATGGAAATACATTGTTATATAAAGATTTAATCTTGTACCAAGGAATGTCTTGTTATATAAAGATTTAATCTTGTACCAAGGAATGTCTTGTTATATAAAGATTTAATCTTGTACCAAGGAATGTCTTGTTATATAAAGATTTAATCTTGTACCAAGGAATGTCTTGTTATATAAAGATTTAATCTTGTACCAAGGAATGTCTTGTTATATAAAGATTTAATCTTGTACCAAGGAATGTCTTGTTATATAAAGATTTAATCTTGTACCAAGGAATGTCTTGTTATATAAAGATTTAATCTTGTACCAAGGAATGTCTTGTTATATAAAGATTTAATCTTGTACCAAGGAATGTCTTGTTATATAAAGATTTAATCTGTACCAAGGAATGTCTTGTTATATAAAGATTTAATCTTGTACCAAGGAATGTCTTGTTATATAAAGATTTAATCTTGTACCAAGGAATGTCTTGTTATATAAAGATTTAATCTTGTACCAAGGAATGTCTTGTTATATAAAGATTTAATCTGTACCAAGGAATGTCTTGTTATATAAAGATTTAATCTTGTACCAAGGAATGTCTTGTTATATAAAGATTTAATCTTGTACCAAGGAATGTCTTGTTATATAAAGATTTAATCTGTACCAAGGAATGTCTTGTTATATAAAGATTTAATCTGTACCAAGGAATGTCTTGTTATATAAAGATTTAATCTTGTACCAAGGAATGTCTTGTTATATAAAGATTTAATCTTGTACCAAGGAATGTCTTGTTATATAAAGATTTAATCTTGTACCAAGGAATGTCTTGTTATATAAAGATTTAATCTTGTACCAAGGAATGTCTTGTTATATAAAGATTTAATCTTGTACCAAGGAATGTCTTGTTATATAAAGATTTAATCTTGTACCAAGGAATGTCTTGTTATATAAAGATTTAATCTTGTACCAAGGAATGTCTTGTTATATAAAGATTTAATCTTGTACCAAGGAATGTCTTGTTATATAAAGATTTAATCTTGTACCAAGGAATGTCTTGTTATATAAAGATTTAATCTTGTACCAAGGAATGTCTTGTTATATAAAGATTTAATCTTGTACCAAGGAATGTCTTGTTATATAAAGATTTAATCTTGTACCAAGGAATGTCTTGTTATATAAAGATTTAATCTTGTACCAAGGAATGTCTTGTTATATAAAGATTTAATCTTGTACCAAGGAATGTCTTGTTATATAAAGATTTAATCTTGTACCAAGGAATGTCTTGTTATATAAAGATTTAATCTTGTACCAAGGAATGTCTTGTTATATATTGGATTCAAGTACTGAATATTTCTTACACCATCTTGTTTAACAGATTAGAGATACAGACTCATATGAGCCTCTGGTTTATAAATGCAGTGACAATGACAGCTATGCGTTGACATCTATTTAACCTATTTAACATGGTATTCCCGTCGAGATAAATAAGAAAGAAACTTTATTTGAATAGGTATTTAGAGTATAATTTGACGTGATAGTTTAATGCACCAAATTATCCATAATTTAACATTAAACGTCAATAAAAGTGTAACTTGGTATTATTTTAAACTCTTTCTGTTATTCTTCCTAATTCCCGTTTTTACTAAAGACAAGATATAATTAAAGAAAGATGTTTGTTATTATTGTCTAATCAGCTGTTGACAGAAACAGAAAATCGTTCGAGGTGAAATGAGTTTGTTTTGTAAATTCAACAGAAATTTAGTTCCTTAAGACTTTCAAATCGTGTGCCTATCAATTTTTATTTTAATCACAATCATATCTTTTCTGTAAATAAATACAGTATATTTAATTCCCACCATGCATTGTTTAATTTTTGTATTTATCTTTTTCTTTCAAAAACATTACATTTTCTTTATTTGGTGATTTATATGAATTTAAAAGGATACTAAATGTTTTATTAAAGATTAACTAAACTTTCAAAACATAATTGTAGATTCCATAAACATTATATGTGCTTAACACTAACTTTGTTTTCCTGAAATGAATTACAAATAAATTCTGAGGTTAACCGATACATATAGATTACACAAAGATTATACAATAATACCTTGTGTTTGTTTTTGTTTGTTTGATGGTGTATAACACCACTTTCAATATTATTTCAGTTATATCGTGGCGCTCAGTTGTATGGGTTGAGAAAACGGGCGGGCCCGGAGAAAACCACATGTCGCAAGTAACTGACAAACTTTATCACATAATGTTGTACATCTCGCCCTGATCGAGATTCGAACTCAAACATCAGTCGTGTTAGGCACTGATTGCATAGGTAGTTGCAAAGCCAACTACCATACGACCACGGTCACAGCTGCCCCTAATGCCTTGTGAAATTATGATATTGTACAAAATTGAACTTTGTCTACTTATCATAAGCATTTATTTAGGGATTTCAAAAACTGAGAAGAACATAAATAGAGATTGGTTTCTTGTAGATGTACGTATTGTGTCTAATACGAACACTAATAGAGATTGGTTTCTTGTAGATGTACGTATTGTGTCTAATAAGAACATAAATAGAGATTGGTTTCTTGTAGATGTACGTATTGTGTCTAATAAGAACATAAATAGAGATTGGTTTCTTGTAGATGTACGTATTGTGTCTAATACGAACATAAATAGAGATTGGTTTCTTGTAGATGTACGTATTGTGTCTAATAAGAACATAAATAGAGATTGGTTTCTTGTAGATGTACGTATTGTGTCTAATAAGAACATAAATAGAGATTGCTTTCTTGTAGATGTACGTATTGTGTCTAATAAGAACATAAATAGAGATTGGTTTCTTGTAGATGTACGTATTGTGTCTAATAAGAACATACATAGAGATTGGTTTCTTGTTGATGTACGTATTGTGTCTAATACGAACATAAATAGAGATTGGTTTCTTGTAGATGTACGTATTGTGTCTAATAAGAACATAAATAGAGATTGGTTTCTTGTAGATGTACGTATTGTGTCTAATAAGAACATAAATAGAGATTGGTTTCTTGTAGATGTACGTATTGTGTCTAATAAGAACATACATAGAGATTGGTTTCTTGTTGATGTACGTATTGTGTCTAATACGAACATAAATAGAGATTGGTTTCTTGTAGATGTACGTATTGTGTCTAATAAGAACATAAAGAGAGATTGGTTTCTTGTAGATGTACGTATTGTGTCTAATAAGAACATAACTAGAGATTGGTTTCTTGTAGATGTACGTATTGTGTCTAATACGAACATAAATAGAGATTGGTTTCTTGTAGATGTACGTATTGTGTCTAATAAGAACATAAATAGAGATTGGTTTCTTGTAGATGTACGTATTGTGTCTAATAAGAACATAAATAGAGATTGGTTTCTTGTAGATGTACGTATTGTGTCTAGTAAGAACATAAATAGAGATTGGTTTCTTGTAGATGTACGTATTGTGTCTAATAAGAACATAAATATAGATTGGTTTCTTGTAGATGTAGGTATTGTGTCTAATAAGAACATAAATAGAGATTGGTTTCTTGTAGATGTACGTATTGTGTCTAGTAAGAACATAAATAGAGATTGGTTTCTTGTAGATGTACGTATTGTGTCTAATAAGAACATAAATAGAGATTGGTTTCTTGTAGATGTACTTATTGTGTCTAGTAAGAACATAAATAGAGATTGGTTTCTTGTAGATGTACGTATTGTGTCTAATAAGAACATAAAGAGAGATTAGTTTCTTGTAGATGTAGGTATTGTGTCTAATAAGAACATAAATAGAGATTGGTTTCTTGTAGATGTACGTATTGTGTCTATTAAGAACATAAATAGAGATTGGTTTCTTGTAGATGTACGTATTGTGTCTAATAAGAACATAAATAGAGATTGGTTTCTTGTAGATGTACGTATTGTGTCTAATAAGAACATAAATAGAGATCGGTTTCTTGTAGATGTACGTATTGTGTCTAATAAGAACATCAATAGAGATCGGTTTCTTGTAGATGTACGTATTGTGTCTAGTAAGAACATAAATAGAGATTGGTTTCTTGTAGATGTACGTATTGTGTCTAATAAGAACATAAATAGAGATTGGTTTCTTGTAGATGTACGTATTGTGTCTAATAAGAACATAAATAGAGATCAGTTTCTTGTAGATGTACGTATTGTGTCTAATAAGAACATAAATAGAGATCGGTTTCTTGTAGATGTACGTATTGTGTCTAATAAGAACATAAATAGAGATTGGTTTCTTGTAGATGTACGTATTGTGTCTAGTAAGAACATAAATAGAGATTGGTTTCTTGTAGATGTACGTATTGTGTCTAATAAGAACATAAATAGAGATTGCTTTCTTGTAGATGTACGTATTGTGTCTAATAAGAACATAAATAGAGATTGGTTTCTTGTAGATGTACGTATTGTGTCTAATAAGAACATAAATAGAGATCGGTTTCTTGTAGATGTACGTATTGTGTCTAATAAGAACATAAATAGAGATTGGTTTCTTGTAGATGTACGTATTGTGTCTAGTAAGAACATAAATAGAGATTGGTTTCTTGTAGATGTACGTATTGTGTCTAGTAAGAACATAAATAGAGATTGGTTTCTTGTAGATGTACGTATTGTGTCTAATAAGAACATAAATAGAGATTGGTTTCTTGTAGATGTACGTATTGTGTCTAATAAGAACATAAATAAAGATTGGTTTCTTGTAGATGTACGTATTGTGTCTAATAAGAACATAAATAGAGATTGGTTTCTTGTAGATGTACGTATTGTGTCTAATAAGAACATAAATAGAGATTGATTTCTTGTAGATGTACGTATTGTGTCTAATAAGAACATAAATAGAGATTGGTTTCTTGTAGATGTACGTATTGTGTCTAATAAGAACATAAATAAAGATTGGTTTCTTGTAGATGTACGTATTGTGTCTAATAAGAACATAAATAGAGATTGGTTTCTTGTAGATGTACGTATTGTGTCTAATAAGAACATAAATAGAGATTGGTTTCTTGTAGATGTACGTAGTGTGTCTAATAAGAACATAAATAGAGATTGGTATCTTGTAGATGTACGTATTGTGTCTAATAAGAACATAAATAGAGATTGGTTTCTTGTAGATGTACGTATTGTGTCTAATAAGAACATCAATAGAGATTGGTTTCTTGTAGATGTACGTATTGTGTCTAGTAAGAACATAAATAGAGATTGGTTTCTTGTAGATGTACGTATTGTGTCTAATAAGAACAAAAATAGAGATTGGTTTCTTGTAGATGTACGTATTGTGTCTAGTAAGAACATAAATAGAGATTGGTTTCTTGTAGATGTACGTATTGTGTCTAATAAGAACATAAATTGAGATTGGTTTCTTGTAGATGTAGGTATTGTGTCTAATAAGAACATAAATAGAGATTGGTTTCTTGTAGATGTACGTATTGTGTCTAGTAAGAACATAAATAGAGATTGGATTCTTGTAGATGTACGTATTGTGTCTAATAAGAACATAAATAGAGATTGGTTTCTTGTAGATGTACGTATTGTGTCTAATAAGAACATAAATAGAGATCGGTTTCTTGTAGATGTACGTATTGTGTCTAATAAGAACATAAATAGAGATTGGTTTCTTGTAGATGTACGTATTGTGTCTAATAAGAACATAAATAAAGATTGGTTTCTTGTAGATGTACGTATTGTGTCTAATAAGAACATAAATAGAGATTGGTTTCTTGTAGATGTACGTATTGTGTCTAATAAGAACATAAATAAAGATTGGTTTCTTGTAGATGTACGTATTGTGTCTAATAAGAACATAAATAGAGATTGGTTTCTTGTAGATGTACGTATTGTGTCTAATAAGAACATAAATAAAGATTGGTTTCTTGTAGATGTACGTATTGTGTCTAATAAGAACATAAATAGAGATTGGTTTCTTGTAGATGTACGTATTGTGTCTAATAAGAACATAAATAGAGATTGGTTTCTTGTAGATGTACGTATTGTGTCTAATAAGAACATCAATAGAGATTGGTTTCTTGTAGATGTACGTATTGTGTCTAGTAAGAACATAAATAGAGATTGGTTTCTTGTAGATGTACGTATTGTGTCTAATAAGAACATAAATAGAGATTGGTTTCTTGTAGATGTACTTATTGTGTCTAGTAAGAACATAAATAGAGATTGGTTTCTTGTAGATGTACGTATTGTGTCTAAGAAGAACACTAATAGAGATTGGTTTCTTGTAGATGTAGGTATTGTGTCTAATAAGAACATAAATAGAGATTGGTTTCTTGTAGATGTACGTATTGTGTCTAATAAGAACATAAATAGAGATTGGTTTCTTGTAGATGTACGTATTGTGTCTAATAAGAACATAAATAGAGATTGGTTTCTTGTAGATGTACGTATTGTGTCTAATAAGAACATAAATAGAGATCGGTTTCTTGTAGATGTACGTATTGTGTCTAATAAGAACATAAATAGAGATCGGTTTCTTGTAGATGTACGTATTGTGTCTAGTAAGAACATAAATAGAGATTGGTTTCTTGTAGATGTACGTATTGTGTCTAATAAGAACATAAATAGAGATTGGTTTCTTGTAGATGTACGTATTGTGTCTAATAAGAACATAAATAGAGATTGGTTTCTTGTAGATGTACGTATTGTGTCTAATAAGAACATAAATAGAGATCGGTTTCTTGTAGATGTACGTATTGTGTCTAATAAGAACATAAATAGAGATTGGTTTCTTGTAGATGTACGTATTGTGTCTAGTAAGAACATAAATAGAGATTGGTTTCTTGTAGATGTACGAATTGTGTCTAATAAGAACATAAATAGAGATTGCTTTCTTGTAGATGTACGTATTGTGTCTAATAAGAACATAAATAGAGATTGGTTTCTTGTAGATGTACGTATTGTGTCTAATAAGAACATAAATAGAGATTGGTTTCTTGTAGATGTACGTATTGTGTCTAATAAGAACATAAATAGAGATTGGTTTCTTGTAGATGTACGTATTGTGTCTAGTAAGAACATAACTAGAGATTGGTTTCTTGTAGATGTACGTATTGTGTCTAATAAGAACATAAATAGAGATTGCTTTCTTGTAGATGTACGTATTGTGTCTAGTAAGAACATAAATAGAGATTGGTTTCTTGTAGATGTACGTATTGTGTCTAATAAGAACATAAATAGAGATTGGTTTCTTGTAGATGTACGTATTGTGTCTAATAAGAACATAAATAGAGATTGGTTTCTTGTAGATGTACGTATTGTGTCTAGTAAGAACATAAATAGAGATTGGTTTCTTGTAGATGTACGTATTGTGTCTAATAAGAACATAAATAGAGATTGGTTTCTTGTAGATGTACGTATTGTGTCTAATAAGAACATAAATAGAGATTGGTTTCTTGTAGATGTACGTATTGTGTCTAATAAGAACATACATAGAGATTGGTTTCTTGTAGATGTACGTATTGTGTCTAGTAAGAACATAAATAGAGATTGGTTTCTTGTAGATGTACGTATTGTGTCTAATAAGAACATAAATAGAGATTGGTTTCTTGTAGATGTACGTATTGTGTCTAATAAGAACATAAATAAAGATTGGTTTCTTGTAGATGTACGTATTGTGTCTAATAAGAACATAAATAGAGATTGGTTTCTTGTAGATGTACGTATTGTGTCTAATAAGAACATAAATAGAGATTGATTTCTTGTAGATGTACGTATTGTGTCTAATAAGAACATAAATAGAGATTGGTTTCTTGTAGATGTACGTATTGTGTCTAATAAGAACATCAATAGAGATTGGTTTCTTGTAGATGTACGTATTGTGTCTAGTAAGAACATAAATAGAGATTGGTTTCTTGTAGATGTACGTATTGTGTCTAATAAGAACATAAATAGAGATTGGTTTCTTGTAGATGTACTTATTGTGTCTAGTAAGAACATAAATAGAGATTGGTTTCTTGTAGATGTACGTATTGTGTCTAATAAGAACATAAATAGAGATTGGTTTCTTGTAGATGTAGGTATTGTGTCTAATAAGAACATAAATAGAGATTTGTTTCTTATAGATGTACGTATTGTGTCTAGTAAGAACATAAATAGAGATTGGTTTCTTGTAGATGTACGTATTGTGTCTAATAAGAACATAAATAGAGATGGGTTTCTTGTAGATGTACGTATTGTGTCTAATAAGAACATAAATAGAGATCGGTTTCTTGTAGATGTACGTATTGTGTCTAATAAGAACATAAATAGAGATCGGTTTCTTGTAGATGTACGTATTGTGTCTAGTAAGAACATAAATAGAGATTGGTTTCTTGTAGATGTACGTATTGTGTCTAATAAGAACATAAATAGAGATCGGTTTCTTGTAGATGTACGTATTGTGTCTAATAAGAACATAAATAGAGATCGGTTTCTTGTAGATGTACGTATTGTGTCTAATAAGAACATAAATAGAGATCGGTTTCTTGTAGATGTACGTATTATGTCTAATAAGAACATAAATAGAGATTGGTTTCTTGTAGATGTACGTATTGTGTCTAATAAGAACATAAATAGAGATCGGTTTCTTGTAGATGTACGTATTGTGTCTAATAAGAACATAAATAGAGATTGGTTTCTTGTAGATGTATGTATTGTGTCTAGTAAGAACATAAATAGAGATTGGTTTCTTGTAGATGTACGTATTGTGTCTAATAAGAACATAAATAGAGATTGCTTTCTTGTAGATGTACGTATTGTGTCTAATAAGAACATAAATAGAGATTGGTTTCTTGTAGATGTACGTATTGTGTCTAATAAGAACATAAATAGAGATCGGTTTCTTGTAGATGTACGTATTGTGTCTAATAAGAACATAAATAGAGATTGGTTTCTTGTAGATGTACGTATTGTGTCTAGTAAAGAACATAAATAGATATTGGTTTCTTGTAGATGTACGTATTGTGTCTAGTAAGAACATAAATAGAGATTGGTTTCTTGTAGATGTACGTATTGTGTCTAATAAGAACATAAATAGAGATTGCTTTCTTGTAGATGTACGTATTGTGTCTAATAAGAACATAAATAGAGATTGGTTTCTTGTAGATGTACGTATTGTGTCTAATAAGAACATAAATAGAGATTGGTTTCTTGTAGATGTACGTATTGTGTCTAATAAGAACATAAATAGAGATTGGTTTCTTGTAGATGTACGTATTATGTCTAATAAGAACATAAATAGAGATTGGTTTCTTGTAGATGTACGTATTGTGTCTAATAAGAACATAAATAGAGATTGGTTTCTTGTAGATGTACGTATTGTGTCTAGTAAGAACATAAATAGAGATTGGTTTCTTGTAGATGTACGTATTGTGTCTAGTAAGAACATAAATAGAGATTGGTTTCTTGTAGATGTACGTATTGTGTCTAATAAGAACATAAATAGAGATTGGTTTCTTGTAGATGTACGTATTGTGTCTAATAAGAACATAAATAGAGATTGGTTTCTTGTAGATGTACGTATTGTGTCTAATAAGAACATAAATAGAGATTGGTTTCTTGTAGATGTACGTATTGTGTCTAATAAGAACATAAATAGAGATTGGTTTCTTGTAGATGTACGTATTGTGTCTGATAAGAACATAAATAGAGATTGGTTTCTTGTAGATGTACGTATTGTGTCTAATAAGAACATAAATAGAGATTGGTTTCTTGTAGATGTACGTATTGTGTCTAATAAGAACATAAATAGAGATTGGTTTCTTGTAGATGTACGTATTGTGTCTAATACGAACATAAATAGAGATTGGTTTCTTGTAGATGTACGTATTGTGTCTAGTAAGAACATAAATAGAGATTGGTTTCTTGTAGATGTACGTATTGTGTCTAATAAGAACATAAATAGAGATTGGTTTCTTGTAGATGTACGTTTTGTGTCTAATAAGAACATAAATAGAGATTGGTATCTTGTAGATGTACGTATTGTGTCTAATAAGAACATAAATAGAGATTGGTTTCTTGTAGATGTACGTATTGTGTCTAATAAGAACATAAATAGAGATTGGTTTCTTGTAGATGTACGTATTGTGTCTAATAAGAACATAAATAGAGATTGGTTTCTTGTAGATGTACGTATTGTGTCTAATAAGAACATAAATAGAGATTGGTTTCTTGTAGATGTACGTATTGTGTCTAATAAGAACATAAATAGAGATTGGTTTCTTGTAGATGTACGTATTGTGTCTAATAAGAACATAAATAGAGATTGGTTTCTTGTAGATGTACGTATTGTGTCTAATAAGAACATAAATAGAGATTGCTTTCTTGTAGATGTACGTATTGTGTCTAATACGAACATAAATAGAGATTGGTTTCTTGTAGATGTACGTATTGTGTCTAATAAGAACATAAATAGAGATTGGTTTCTTGTAGATGTACGTATTGTGTCTAATAAGAACATAAATAGAGATTTGTTTCTTGTAGATGTACGTATTGTGTCTAATAAGAACATAAATAGAGATTGGTTTCTTGTAGATGTACGTATTGTGTCTAGTAAGAACATAAATAGAGATTGGTTTCTTGTAGATGTACGTATTGTGTCTAATAAGAACATAAATAGAGATTGCTTTCTTGTAGATGTACGTATTGTGTCTAATAAGAACATAAATAGAGATCGGTTTCTTGTAGATGTACGTATTGTGTCTAATAAGAACATAAATAGAGATCGGTTTCTTGTAGATGTACGTATTGTGTCTAATAAGAACATAAATAGAGATTGGTTTCTTGTAGATGTACGTATTGTGTCTAGTAAGAACATAAATAGATATTGGTTTCTTGTAGATGTACGTATTGTGTCTAGTAAGAACATAAATAGAGATTGGTTTCTTGTAGATGTACGTATTGTGTCTAATAAGAACATAAATAGAGATTGGTTTCTTGTAGATGTACTTATTGTGTCTAGTAAGAACATAAATAGAGATTAGTTTCTTGTAGATGTACGTATTGTGTCTAATAAGAACATAAATAGAGATTGGTTTCTTGTAGATGTAGGTATTGTGTCTAATAAGAACATAAATAGAGATTGGTTTCTTGTAGATGTACGTATTGTGTCTAGTAAGAACATAAATAGAGATTGGTTTCTTGTAGATGTACGTATTGTGTCTAATAAGAACATAAATAGAGATTGGTTTCTTGTAGATGTACGTATTGTGTCTAATAAGAACATAAATAGAGATCGGTTTCTTGTAGATGTACGTATTGTGTCTAATAAGAACATAAATAGAGATCGGTTTCTTGTAGATGTACGTATTGTGTCTAGTAAGAACATAAATAGAGATTGGTTTCTTGTAGATGTACGTATTGTGACGAATAAGAACATAAATAGAGATTGCTTTCTTGTAGATGTACGTATTGTGTCTAATAAGAACATAAATAGAGATCGGTTTCTTGTAGATGTACGTATTGTGTCTAATAAGAACATAAATAGAGATTGGTTTCTTGTAGATGTATGTATTGTGTCTAGTAAGAACATAAATAGAGATTGGTTTCTTGTAGATGTACGTATTGTGTCTAATAAGAACATAAATAGAGATTGCTTTCTTGTAGATGTACGTATTGTGTCTAATAAGAACATAAATAGAGATTGGTTTCTTGTAGATGTACGTATTGTGTCTAATAAGAACATAAATAGAGATCGGTTTCTTGTAGATGTACGTATTGTGTCTAATAAGAACATAAATAGAGATTGGTTTCTTGTAGATGTAGGTATTGTGTCTAATAAGAACATAAATAGAGATCGGTTTCTTGTAGATGTACGTATTGTGTCTAATAAGAACATAAATAGAGATTGGTTTCTTGTAGATGTATGTATTGTGTCTAGTAAGAACATAAATAGAGATTGGTTTCTTGTAGATGTACGTATTGTGTCTAATAAGAACATAAATAGAGATTGCTTTCTTGTAGATGTACGTATTGTGTCTAATAAGAACATAAATAGAGATTGGTTTCTTGTAGATGTACGTATTGTGTCTAATAAGAACATAAATAGAGATTGGTTTCTTGTAGATGTACGTATTGTGTCTAATAAGAACATAAATAGAGATTGGTTTCTTGTAGATGTACGTATTGTGTCTAATAAGAACATAAATAGAGATTGGTTTCTTGTAGATGTACGTATTGTGTCTAATAAGAACATAAATAGAGATTGGTTTCTTGTAGATGTACGTATTGTGTCTAGTAAGAACATAAATAGAGATTGGTTTCTTGTAGATGTACGTATTGTGTCTAGTAAGAACATAAATAGAGATTGGTTTCTTGTAGATGTACGTATTGTGTCTAATAAGAACATAAATAGAGATTGGTTTCTTGTATATGTACGTATTGTGTCTAATAAGAACATAAATAGAGATTGGTTTCTTGTAGATGTACGTATTGTGTCTAATAAGAACATAAATAGAGATTGGTTTCTTGTAGATGTACGTATTGTGTCTAATAAGAACATAAATAGAGATTGGTTTCTTGTAGATGTACGTATTGTGTCTGATAAGAACATAAATAGAGATTGGTTTCTTGTAGATGTACGTATTGTGTCTAATAAGAACATAAATAGAGATTGGTTTCTTGTAGATGTACGTATTGTGTCTAATAAGAACATAAATAGAGATTGGTTTCTTGTAGATGTACGTATTGTGTCTAATAAGAACATAAATAGAGATTGGTTTCTTTTAGATGTACGTATTGTGTCTAATAAGAACATAAATAGAGATTGGTTTCTTGTAGATGTACGTATTGTGTCTAATAAGAACATAAATAGAGATTGGTTTCTTGTAGATGTACGTATTGTGTCTAATAAGAACATAAATAGAGATTGGTATCTTGTAGATGTACGTATTGTGTCTAATAAGAACATAAATAGAGATTGGTTTCTTGTAGATGTACGTATTGTGTCTAATAAGAACATAAATAGAGATTGGTTTCTTGTAGATGTACGTATTGTGTCTAATAAGAACATAAATAGAGATTGGTTTCTTGTAGATGTACGTATTGTGTCTAATAAGAACATAAATAGAGATTGGTTTCTTGTAGATGTACGTATTGTGTCTAATAAGAACATAAATAGAGATTGGTTTCTTGTAGATGTACGTATTGTGTCTAATAAGAACATAAATAGAGATTGGTTTCTTGTAGATGTACGTATTGTGTCTAATAAGAACATAAATAGAGATTGCTTTCTTGTAGATGTACGTATTGTGTCTAATACGAACATAAATAGAGATTGGTTTCTTGTAGATGTACGTATTGTGTCTAATAAGAACATAAATAGAGATTGGTTTCTTGTAGATGTACGTATTGTGTCTAATAAGAACATAAATAGAGATTGGTTTCTTGTAGATGTACGTATTGTGTCTAATAAGAACATAAATAGAGATTGGTTTCTTGTAGATGTACGTATTGTGTCTAGTAAGAACATAAATAGAGATTGGTTTCTTGTAGATGTACGTATTGTGTCTAATAAGAACATAAATAGAGATTGCTTTCTTGTAGATGTACGTATTGTGTCTAATAAGAACATAAATAGAGATCGGTTTCTTGTAGATGTACGTATTGTGTCTAATAAGAACATAAATAGAGATCGGTTTCTTGTAGATGTACGTATTGTGTCTAATAAGAACATAAATAGAGATTGGTTTCTTGTAGATGTACGTATTGTGTCTAGTAAGAACATAAATAGATATTGGTTTCTTGTAGATGTACGTATTGTGTCTAGTAAGAACATAAATAGAGATTGGTTTCTTGTAGATGTACGTATTGTGTCTAATAAGAACATAAATAGAGATTGGTTTCTTGTAGATGTACTTATTGTGTCTAGTAAGAACATAAATAGAGATTAGTTTCTTGTAGATGTACGTATTGTGTCTAATAAGAACATAAATAGAGATTGGTTTCTTGTAGATGTAGGTATTGTGTCTAATAAGAACATAAATAGAGATTGGTTTCTTGTAGATGTACGTATTGTGTCTAGTAAGAACATAAATAGAGATTGGTTTCTTGTAGATGTACGTATTGTGTCTAATAAGAACATAAATAGAGATTGGTTTCTTGTAGATGTACGTATTGTGTCTAATAAGAACATAAATAGAGATCGGTTTCTTGTAGATGTACGTATTGTGTCTAATAAGAACATAAATAGAGATCGGTTTCTTGTAGATGTACGTATTGTGTCTAGTAAGAACATAAATAGAGATTGGTTTCTTGTAGATGTACGTATTGTGACGAATAAGAACATAAATAGAGATTGGTTTCTTGTAGATGTACGTATTGTGTCTAATAAGAACATAAATAGAGATTGGTTTCTTGTAGATGTACGTATTGTGTCTAATAAGAACATAAATAGAGATTGGTTTCTTGTAGATGTACGTATTGTGTCTAATAAGAACATAAATAGAGATTGGTTTCTTGTAGATGTACGTATT